>DWME01005311.1:0-15087 GCA_018244795.1 Parelbella ahira ahira | reverse complement strand
CTTGAAAATGCGGAGACCCCCGCCTCGCGGCCGCCCGCGGAGACTCGTTTTATAGTTTTTTACGTGGGTGGTCTGACCTGTTACAGTAATCTCAGTGATACCATAGTTACAAACGTTATGATATGACCGCGTCGTTTTATAGATCATAGATCAAACTTTGTATGTTCCTATGAAAAGGTTATGGACATGGTGAGTAATGGTACTAAATTATTGTATCGTTACGTAATATGTTTTTCTATGTGGAATAAATGATGCGATGTGATTAACCAAGATCAACCACATGGACAGATTATTTAAATGTAATAAAGGGTTCATCTGATACTATCAATTAATATATTAACAGTTTATCGACCGCTATTCTATTTATCTACTTTTCTATTTCCAAAGCTTATTGTAATATTTGTTATAATAATAATATTTTTTACCGTTTCTAATGGATAAAGACCGTGCAGATGAAGAGTTTTACTTAGTTACTATGCCAAGCTACAGCAGTTATTCAGAAAGTGACTTTGATGGTGATTAGCAGTGATTCTTTTATAAACACTCGAAAGCCGAGGAAATTATTGCCACTGTAATATAGTGATTAAGAAAGTGATAATGGTTAACATATGCACCATATCTAAATGTAACATTAACTATGTATAAAGGCATGTCTTTTATAGATCTTTTATTTATTTCAGAATAATCGGCTTATGTCTCTTACAAAATGAACTGTGTCCAATGTTCCTGAACCGGCACGTGCTCAAGTACATGCTGGGGCGACCGGTACGCTTCCATGATCTCGCCTTCTTCGACCCCGTCGTCTACGAGAGTCTTCGTCAGCTGGTCGTGGATGCCGAGACCGGCGATTCTCATTCACTTTTTGCTGCTCTTGATCTCAACTTTAGGTGAGTTCATTCATATCTATGGTTGTATTTAAAATTGTACCACATGAAGATTGTTTTATATCTGTTTTATACTTTAAGAGTTTGTGTGTAATAAAATATGCATATTGCAGTTTGGAAATGTGTGAAGAGGAAGGCGGTGGGTGCGTCGAGCTGGTGCCGGGCGGTCGCGAGCTCGAGGTCACGGCGCTCAACGTGTACGACTACGTGCGCAAGTACGCCCAGCATCGCATGCTCATCGCGCAGGAGAAAGCGCTCGACGTAAATACTTTTACATTTCCGTCCATTTTGAAGTTGTTAATTTGTCAAAAATAGATGTGACCATTTTATTTCAATACTTTAGGCAATGCGAGTTGGCATCTTGGACGTGCTACCGGAGTCCGCCTTAGAAGGCCTCACCGCTGAAGACCTGAGGCTATTGTTGAACGGCGTGGGCGACATAAATGTAGCAGCTTTAGTATCATATACCAGTTTTAATGACGAGAGCGGCGAGCAACCCGAAAGGTTGGCCCGGTTCAAGCGTTGGCTATGGGCTATTGTAGACAAAATGACGCATCTCGAACGACAGGACTTGGTTCGTAGTGTTTTTTTATTTTATAACTTGGTTCTAGTGTTTTTTATTTTATAATACACTATAATAAATGAAATTTTAGTGTTTATTATGAATTAAATAATATTGTTGAAACGTCCAGGTTTATTTTTGGACCGGTTCTCCGGCGCTGCCCGCGTCCGAAGAAGGCTTCCAGCCCATGCCGTCGGTGACGATCCGGCCCGCGGACGACGCGCACCTGCCCACCGCCAACACGTGCATCTCGCGGCTCTATATCCCGCTCTACTCGTCGCGGCACGTCTTGAAACATAAATTGTTACTGGCCATCAAAACTAAAAATTTCGGCTTCGTTTAGTGCGCTATAATCCTTTACATATTTCACTTAGTTGTAAGCCTAGTCACGTAAGACTGCCGAATCTATCCGTGTCTAGTTTTACGTAATTGTATTTATATTACGCCATAGCCCCGATGTCAAATAATAGTGTCGTTCTCGGTATCTAAGTTATATATAATGGTTGACGTGGCGCTTTCTTTTAATGTGATACTGTCTCAATGGCCCGAACACCACCGAGCCGACTGAAAATAGTCAAAAACACCGCGCCGCGAAAGCTTTTAGCTCATAATAAACTTAATGTAAAATCCCGTTTGATACATGTATTGAAAGTATTGGAATCTTTTTGGCAGTTAGTAACAGTACACGGTTTTGTCAAAGTCAATTTATGATAATGATAACTTTATTTGAAATATTCTCAAATGTAATCTCACACGGTTAATTTGTATTTAGCGTGCAATTAGACGCCGGGAACTATAGTTTTAGTCATACGTTATTGTATGTTTCTATTCCTTAACAATTTTATAACAACTACCGTTTATTTGACTTGGGTATATTTGACTGAATAGTAAATATTCAATATAAAGCAATAGACATCGGCCCACAGACGGTTTGCACAAGTACATACTTAGTAAATTTAATACATTTTAACACCTACATATACTCATAATAGGCCTTTAGTTTTAAACTTGAATAAAAACTTAAAATTTAGGTCTGCATTTTTTTTAAGTTGTATAGTGTGACCGTTTCGATGAATAATGGGCGATCAGTTTTTGCATAAACGTCCAATCAATAATTTTTGATTGTGATAAAAATGGTGATACAATACATATTTATATATAACTGTGAATACATATTTGAATCACAATCGATCTTCTTTGTTTAGTTTCCTTGGTGATTCAACACATTGTTGTATTTTTGTGAACCCTTTAATTCATCTAGCGTCATCTTTCTGTATGATCTCCAGGCCTGGAGTGCATTTGGTAGCTTCTATATTTTACAACATTTTATCTCCTCCATGGTGAATTATATGGATACCATGCAAACATTGTTTATAAAGCTTTATCATAGCGAACAATATGTTAATGTAATAGAATATTGATCATTAAACTACTACATGATTTGGAAGAATGAACAGAGGCGTCTGATAAGCGAGATGGTTTTTGTGATATCAGAGGAAGTCATGTGTTTCTATCTCTAAATTTAAGGTTAATAGTTTGATTAACTCTGATTAGTTGTATTAATATGGTTCATAATAAATACTTCTTAAAACGCTTATGAATATAGTTTTTCTTTACCTCATTGGATTGTTTCTCTTTACATAAAAATTGAAACAACAGCAAAACAAAGAAAGATTTTGGGAATCTGTAATACAAAACTTACAAAAACACCATGAGAAAAAAACTTAAATTTTAATCTTACTAACATACAATTTAATGAATACATTTAATGTTACATATTTGTAGAATGTAATAATACACCTGGCTAAGAATTTCTCATTTATGACAGTTTGCAAACATCTAACAAGAGGTTTCCAACCACAACATAACACTTAAGCATAATAGATACTAGAAACAATTGCATTAAAAAAATCTATATTAATGATATTCTTTAAGACACTTGGTAGGTTATACAGTCTATTTATGATAATATGAATAAAAATGTGGGATATATGTATTATATTAATAAAACGTAACATTACGCCTGTAATCCTCGAAAGGGTAGGCAGAGTTACGTTTAAGTCCCATGGAATAGTTGGTGAGCCTACTGCCATACATTGGGCACAATTCCAGACTCCAAAGTCATTACTAGAAATTCTAAATTAGAAAAATCCAATAGCACCCGACACGGGATTTCAACCCAGGACCTCCCGATCGACAGTCGCGCTTGAAACCACTCGACCAACAAGGCAGTCGAGACAGACAGACAAAGTTGGCAGACGATTATATTAATAAGGATAAAAATTCAATTGTGGGATGTTAACATCACTGGTGAAACAGGGAGTATACTACACTCCTCTGCCTACCCCTTAAGGTATTACAGGCGTGATAATACATATAAATTACACCTATTTAAGTTTTATTGAAACAACACAATATAAGAAAAAAAAAATCTTAAATCGAAGGAAACAAAATCAAAACAATTGATTGCGCAACAGCTTTATTTACCTATTTCTTTCTTTATCAACATACATAAGTACATCACAAACATATTACACACTGTCAACAGGAGCATAATACAAATAATATTATATACATGAATGTTCCATATGTATATTTTCACTGGACCTTATTAACCATTTGTAACTCTAAAGACATTTTCTTAAATACACCATAAAGAATGGCAATGTGGCATATGTTCAATAGAGCACTTGTGATGTCTGTGCTCGGGTATGTGTTCCAGCAAAGTTCAATGAGGGCTAATATTAAAAACCTCACTATTATAGTAAAATTAGTGGACCACAGCAGATATGGCAAGCTGTGAAAATACCATGAATAAAACTGATAATGGAGACTCCTAGCACAGACAACACCTATAAAGTTAACCAAAAACATGGGCAGAATGAACAACTGTGATATTATATCGAAATTGATACCATATTTTATGTCATCTTCATCATTATCTTTAACCAATTTTTTAATTGGTTTTACACCACTCCTTTGTGCAGACTTTTCTAGAACATTCTTGAAAGATTGTAAAAACTCTTCCTGCTCTTTACTAAGCTTTTCATTATTTTCATTTTTTAAATTAAGCTTTGCTTTAACTTCTTTTTTGAGCTTAGATTTCCTTTTATTTTCAAGATTTTTAGCATCAATCTGTGGTTGTACTTGCCTCTGAACATATTTAAGACGACAATAACTTTTAAAGTATTTAACACACATGGGCAAACATATACTTAAAAGGATTATATGTGCTGCAAGAAGTGTCAAATGAAAATAGCCATTCTCAAAAGTTTTAACATCTAAAAACCTGTAGTTAACTGTCCAAGTGTGATTAAAAACTCTACCTATATCAAAACTACCCTTCAGGTATGACACTGGTTCAACTATAAGGAATGGTAACCCTAACAGTAGTTGCACAAGGCCACAGACTAAGAGTTGTTTCAGGGTACCTTCAAGGCCTAGATTAATGATGTAGAAAAAGAACAGAGCTGGAGCATACAATAGTATGTTCATTTTTACTGAGACACCTAAGCTATAAAATATGCTTCCCAAGTACCATTTACCATCCAAAAACATGTTTAATGATATGTACAAAAATAAAACAGCAACTGGGTCATTGAACATTCTCAGCACATGAATTGAGTGAATTCTGTATGAGGTCAGTATGGTGATGACCAACACAAATGGAGGCACCTTTCTAGTTTTTATATATATTCTTAATACAGATGAAAGTAAAAGTAAGTAAATGCCAATAAATAGGTATTGAGCAAGTCTAATATTTTCACCTCGATTTGTAAGGAAATAAAGGAGTGAATAAATATATACAAATCCTGCCGGATACACTAGTGGTCCAGTATCGCCGCGTAGCTTTTTGTAATCAAGGGTACCATTTAGAAATCCTTCGCACTCCTGCATGTACGCTTTCCAATCTATCTCGGTATAAGGCACTCTTTCCACTATTAATACATTCAGTATCAATTCAGCAACTAAGATCAAGATCGCGACAAACGGTAACTGCGCTGGGTTTGTGATCAGGCTTTTTAAATAGGACCAAGATAACATTTTCTTAACTTCATTATGAATATTCTGAAATATATTTCTGCCCATCTTGATTGCACCTAATCGTCACAGTTCTTTTATTGTAAAGTATTAGAATATTTCAAGAAAAAACGAAATTATTTCTATTTTAAGATTAGGTCAGCAATCCCAGCCGAGCACACAATGACAGCCAACAGCTGCATGGTTATTTTTTCTGTTCCTGTGACTAACATCGTACAAAATAGCAATAATTCTAACATTGACAGTTGCCATGACATTAAATTAAAAGTGACAGATGTCAGAGCTGTTGAGAGCAACAGCTTCCAACTTTTTTTTAAAGTTGCGGTCCCGAACACTGCGTAACAAGAACCATAACGAAAGAGGATTTTCGGGAAAGAGGATTTTCAATTTCCTAAAGAGTTATGTTTACTAACGTGCAAGCTAATAAAAAAATACAAGTGCTAAAACATTTAAAACTTCGTTGGTTTTATGTACCTTTGGCTCAGTATGTTGTTTAGGTCGATAATGCTTATATAGTAGGAAATAGCTCTTAATACCTAACTTATAAAGAGGATAATCGTTAAAATACAGTCAACTTATATTATGTATTTATGCCAACATACTATGTAACACTAGTGCGGGTGTAATTGACTGACTGATGGGGGAGTCAGGATTTTTTGAAATCAAACCCTACCTGTATAGCTTGGCAAAAATGTCCTGAATTGGAACTAAAATTTTTATTGTTGGCAGAACTCCTACTCTTACCTCACGTCAGTATAAGTTGTGTCATTTCAAAGAGTTGGGTGCTAAAGATGACTGATTATGTTGACAATGAATAGACGTATGATCCGCAGCTCCGCTAGATATATTGTTATAAGGTATACCTGAGATGTTCGGCAGAACTCGAAGCCGGTCAAATTTTATTCGATTTGAACTATGTTAAAACAAACACCTTGACAAAGTTCTAAATTCCAATTATGATCTTTATAATGATTCCGTTTGAAATTTTAAAGTTTTGTTTAGTTTTTTAAATAAATATTTTTTAAGTCATTTTAACATTTGCTTATGTAATAGCAAGACATACACTAGGTCTAACTCATATAATATTACCACTAATACAAACACATTCGCAACACACATAAGGCACGCGGCGGCGGTCCACAACAATCTATGTTTGTGCAACCTAAAACAACTTAAACATGTCATTGCTATACTTGTGTTAATTAATAGTCTCTTTACAAAATGAAATAAATCAGATTTTATTTACTGCTCCTTGTTCGATACATGTTAAACATCATCTTCTGGTAACAAAAATGCCTTCACTTGATACACTGTCAAACCTTTTAGAATGGTGTTCAGTTCTGAGAGGAAAGTGTTCAGCAAGTGTTGCTCTTCGAGACTAATCAGTTTGGTCATCCACGCTGCCATGGCCGGGTCGCCCTTCACAGAGTCGAGAGATTCCAATAGATCATTTTCCAGTTGCATTTTTTTAAATTGTACCTGTTTTTGATAAAATTTACATAACATTATTATACCGTAATCAAACATAATATGTAGGTATATGTATCTGCCAAAAGTGAGACAAAAATAAAGAAATAATCATTAATACTGTCTACCAAATAATTGAACGACGGGTTGCTGATTAACCATATTTTTTAGTCTTTCTGTCTTCAAACACAAGATATATATAATTTTACCATTCATCTTTTAATTTCTGTTTGCATCGCTGTCAGATACGCGCTTCATACTGTCACACCAATGCTTTGTGTAATAGCAAATTTAATAATACCATATTTAACAATGGAAAGATATTGCATTCGTAATGTTTAAGCGCATTTTATGTTTACTTGCTATCTATAGATATATTATATCACAATGGTTACTTTGGACTCATTCGCTTGGATGTGGAACTTCGCGCCAGTCACTTGGTGAACGAGCTTGGAACCAAATCCTGTGAGTCGGCGCGTGGACGTCTGCAGCGCGCCCGCCATCTGGTAACCGTCCAGTTCGATGCTAAATATCGAAGGCATCCAATTAATATTTTACATTTAGAAGATCACTTAGATGCAAGCTCTGCTCATAACTAATCTATACCAGCCACACCGTGGACTGTAGCAGCAGTCGGACCGGGTGTGAGAAGTATGTAAGGGTAACAAAGGGTTAAGTTTACTTATAACATTTTTGAAATTGGAGTAAATACTAGTACCTGACCTGGGATTCGAACCCAAGACCACTCGATCAGCCGTTGCGCTTTGCAACCACTCGACCAACGAGGCACTCACCGATTATTATTTATGCTTAATTAACAAGATTACAGAAAAAAAAAAAATTTTAAAAGATCTAAATTTAATACATTATGCTTTTATATAATTTAATTTAAAGTTTATTTTCTTCGTTTTAGGGCAATTAAATAAAAGCTTGTTAGTATTTAAACATTTTCCTTTTTCCAATATTTTTATTTTTATTTTAGAGTTATGATTGGGAATGTTGGATTTAATGTGACATTGTATTAGTTTTCGTGTTCTCCTCAGCAAGCTCTTTCATTTAATACCCGCATTGTGGTAGTGCAGAAAAAATAATTAGTCTGCCATCTTGGATGATGATGATGCATTGTCATGCAAAATAAGCATGCAGACCAAATTTCAGCTCAATCGAATAAAGATAACTGATTTAAAATTCAGTTGCAACATTCCACCCAGGCTGCAGGCAGATGCTGGATGCGACAAGCCGAAGACAGGGCGCGATGGCGCTCTTTGGGGGAGGCCTATGTCCAGCAGTGGACTGAAATAGGCTGATGATGATGATGATGAAACATACTCGTACATATGTACATACATAAGTTAAATAAAAGTTTGAAAAAAGACAATTAACTAAGACGGAAATTTATACGTAGGTATAACAGCACACCAAAAAATTTCATAGATTAATCAATAAAAGTAAATCAATTAAGTGAACTTAATCACTGATATAGGTAATAAAAACGTATTAGTTATGTCGCTTTAACCAGATCAAAACATTCATATAACCAAGCATAGATTTAAAATTATTCTCTGTTTATCAGCAAATAGGCATATAATTATTTGGACTAACCTTAGCTCTCCCGTTAACATCACAGGTATTAGTTGACCGAAACGAAGGTCTGTTAGGAAGGTGGCTGTGAAAAAAAAGCGAATAATGTATTATAAAATATAAAGTAGATTCATTAAAAACTAATGAACCGTAACATCATGCCTGTAATTCCTGAAGGGGTAGGCAGAACCGTGTAGTGCATTCCCACGTTTCAACAGTTACGTTTACGACCCATCGTGAAATAGACAGTGAGTTTATTGCCATGCATCGGGCATGCATCCCGACGTCAAGCCACTACTAAGAATGTCTACTAAAAATCGAAGTTACAAAAATTCAACAGTAAATACTCGACCCGGGTTCCGAACCCAGGACCTCTCGATCAACAGTCGCACTTTGCAACCATTAGACCATCGAAGCCGTCTAAAAAATAGTAGGTAATTAATTTGAAACTACGAGTAAGTATATGTACATTAAGTAAAGTGTATATTTATTATTCAAACACGTGTATTGAAATACTCACTGGTGAGATTAAGGGATGGTATTTTGACATGAAAATCAATTCTTCCTGTCTTCGTTCGGATCTCGAGTGAGTCAAGTTCGAATTTTTTGGCGCCGGTTATCCTCAAAGAGCTAAAGTTGACGTCGCCACTGACAAGAACAACACGAGCTGTACAACATTATTGAATAAATAATGAACACGGCTATGAATATTCAGTTTGCAATGAGCTAAAACTCATGCTGACTATTTGGCTAGTAAAGCTGAGGGATGTAAGAATAATTGTAAGCACCTGTAAGGCCTAATTAATATGTGATTATATAATAAAATCTTATATCTCAAAATATATTATCTACACAATACATTGTTATCAAATTTACTTACGTCATAATCGAGTCATTGCCTATATAAAATCCATTATGTTTTTTATTGCGGTAAGGATCGAGCGGCGGCAGGGGGTATATTCCAACGCCAAACATTCTACGGAGCAGTTCTGCTAACATTGCACTGGTATTGGAGGCTTTCAAATCGTCCGGCAGCAAATCTTGGTACTTTTGTGAAACATTTCCGAGAGATAATGATGTACTATAATTTCTTACTGTAACTGGCGTTCCGCTGACTGTGAACCAAAAGATATTGGGAAATGGAACCACCGCTAAATATCAGTGGTGTTTTGTGAGTTAAATAAACATAATTTAAAGAAATTCTGATATTCTAAGAAATACTCAAAAGATACGTTAACAAAACAACATAAGGCATGCATTCCTCGTGGACTTGTCGAAGATTTGTAATGCATTTATTTTACTATCTTTATCGTAATTAACTCTTTATTGAACAGTTGAACACCAAGACATTAAGTGCATTATCTTTACAAAAATATGAAAAAACATCGGGTGAGGCGGACAGTTATTGTCATAATTTTCGAAATGAATGAATTCGTCAAAGAAGAAAAGTTTCTTCTTCAATAAAATGTAGAGAGAAATTATAGCGACAAGAACAGCTAATAATTGGTTTAAATGTAGTCACCTGGCAATGTACATTAAGCAAAATATATTTTCAGCAGGTTTGTATGTATTTCAGTGACATTTAATACTTACATAGCTCCATTAAGACGACGGCGCGGACCGTGGCACTGCACAATACTATGATTACTACGACCGGGTTCATTTCGATCTTGCTGAGAATACAGATGTGGCAGACGGCTAGAAATCGTTGAGACATTTATGTAACATATATATCAAGGTAATTATATGTTCTATTAGTTACACTAAATTGATTTGTGCATAACAAAATGCATCGTATTCATTCTTTTAGTACGCCTTGTGCGCACAATCGAATGCCTAGACGTGTGTCCGGTGTAGGAGATGACGGTTGGACAGAACTGACGGCAGAAACCAGTACAAGTAAAGTGATGCTTTACTTCGACGAATCTCTTGTATTTACGCTCTACGCTCTAAATTAAACTAAATAAAATTTACTTTCTTTGAATATGCTTTAATAGATGAGTCACAATCAATGTTCGATGTTCAATTGCACTTGGCCAACGTGTCAGATTATGGCTTTAACCTTTCTCATTCTGAGAGGAAACTCGTGTCCAGCACCGGGACGATGAAAGAGTTGATAATAATGATGATGACTTGAGTAACAGTCATTGTTGCAAAGTGCAACGATCATAAACTACTTGTGGAAGATTGTGTTATGTATTGGGAAATATATTTCACACGTTATGAAGGCATTAATTGGAATAACAATTGCACTGATACATCATAATCCCCACTAAGGTATTTCATAATAGCCTAAAGGAATAGCGTAGCTATTTCTAAAATTCTTGTGTTGATCTTAACTGGCTTGGCTCGTATGATCGTAAATACTGTATGAGGGAATACATTCGATATGGCAAAAACAACAAAATTAGGCTTTGGACACTGGTAAAGATATGGTAGAAAAATGCAAGGAAAATGAATTATGAATTAGGTACTTTTAAACATTGGATTATTTACTGCCTCGTTGGTCGAGCGGTTGCAAGCGCGACTGCCGATCGGGAGGTCCTGGATTTAAATCCCGGGTCGGGTACTATTGGATTTTTCTAATTTAGAATTTCTAGTAGTTACTCGGAGTCTTGGTCAATGACCAGTGTATGTGTATGAACAAGTGACGGTCATTAAACAAATGCAACAGACTGTGAAATGGACTGTAGGAAAAGGACATAATGGCAGTTAGTCCCGATAGTAGAATTTGTTACTAGGGTTATTAGTAACATCATAGCCTATTGCCATACACCGGGCAAGATTACAGACTCCGAGTCACTACTAGAAATTCTAAAATAGAAAAATCTAATAGCACCCTACCCGGGATATGAAACCAGGACCTTCGGATCGGCAGTCGCATTTTGCAACTACTCGACCAACGAGGCAGTCAAATTCAATTAGTTGTTAATGCTAATTAATTCAAGGAGTTTCTATGAAGTAGTGATTGGAACAAAATTGACTTTTTTTGTACAATGATTTGAAGTTTTCTATTTCCCATCTACCTTTTTTCTATTTAATGTTAAAAAAGCAATACCACAATTTTTCTATTGCATTAAGTAATATTTTATAAATTACAAACAATTGTGTTTATTAGTTCGCGATGAAAAATAATATTCTAATGAAGTTGGTAGTTAAATAATGATCTAACAATGATAGATGAGTTGGAATATAAAAAATATCGGCATTAAATTCACCGTCACGTTCACATCTCATTGTCTCAATCGCTAACATATCGCAAACGTTAAATCGAGTTAAAGAAATGCCTTTACATATTACATAGTCGCTAATTATGAATTGTAATAAGCATAAAATATTTAGTTCCGGTAGGAGTTGTTACTGAGCAATAAATAATTAGAACGAACCGGCATAATCATTTTATATTTTTATAGATACTAATTATTATGTAATAAGAAAATATCATATTTATTTCAGTAAATAACATTTGTATAATTAAGTATTTACAATAATGTTGCAATCATAAGCAATATTGTAAAATTATTGTGCAATCAACGCCTAGTGCAGTAGCCTGTAAATAGTAGTAGTAGGTGATTCAGTTATTAAGCAATCCCTTTTTAACTGTATTGTTGGTGGTTGATATACAAAATAACTTAGAGTCCAACATGTAATAGAGGGTAGGGACTACCCGGTTTACGTCAATTAATAGATGATAATAAGCTTTCCATTTTTTCATCATCTTGGACTCTTTGTCATCTTTGTCGCCACGAGTTTGCTGGATTAAAGAGAAGTTTTCGAGGTCCGTAGACCTCACGTAGCGCTACCAACTTCGTAGTTTGAGAAGATAATCATTGCACGGCAAAAATAGTGGTATAAAACACTGCCTGTAATATTACGTGAACCGTGCTGTCTGCCAGACAAAAGTGAAAATGACACATGTCATGTCACTGTCAAACCAGTTTAACGATTTCAGTTGAGAGTGAACTTCATATTATTTACATTTATAAAAAGTGTGTTTTATTTGTTTAGATGTAATTTTTGTGGATTTGTGAAATAATATAACTTATAATAGAATTAACTAGTACTGACATGGCTGGTAATTTCTGGCAAAGTTCACACCATCAACAATGGATATTAGATAAACAGGATCTCATTAGGGATCGCCAACACGATTTAGCGAAGCTATCAGAAGAAGAGTATCAGAAGATTTTTAACTTTTTCGCTAGTATCATACAAGTTCTCGGAGAACAACTAAAATTAAGGCAGCAAGTGATCGCTACTGCTACTGTTTATTTTAAACGATTTTATGCGAGAAACTCATTGAAGTGTATAGACCCGTTACTTTTAGCTCCAACCTGTGTTTTTCTAGCTTCGAAAGTTGAAGAATTCGGGGTGATATCAAACTCTCGTTTAATAACGACGTGTCAGACGGTGATTAAGAACAAATTTAGCTATGCATATGGTCAACAAGAATTTCCTTACCGGACTAATCATATACTGGAGTGTGAATTCTATTTATTAGAAAATTTGGATTGCTGTCTCATCGTTTATCAGCCGTACAGGCCTCTGCTGCTTTTTGTACAAGATATTGGTCAGGATGACCAGCTCTTGACCCATGCTTGGAGAATAGTTAATGATTCCCTTAGAACAGATGTTAGTTTACTTTTTCCTCCTTACCAGGTATGCAATAAGTATCTACAGATACCTACTTTTCACGCTCAATATTTTACAGTTTTACCTAGAGTTGATTAAGGCTAAATTCACAACATTATCTAATGTGTAAATGTTAATTAGTAAACATTGTTTGTTTTCAGATTGCAATAGGTGCTCTACACATAGCTTGTGTGATGTTGGGCAAGGAGAACCTGAAACACTGGTTTGCTGAGCTCAATGTGGACATGGACAAGGTAGATAATGCTATTTTGTGTGTCGTATCTTCACAAACACACTTGGCTACCATGATAGACTGGTGTTAATCCTTCTCATTCTGAGAGGGAATCTGTGACCAACAATGAAACTGTAAAATGATTGATCTTGTGGAGCTTGTTCATGTTACATGTTTAGCAAGTTCAATTGGGTCATTATTGGTTACTGTAATATTTGGTAGAGCTTAAGACAATTGAGATTAATTAAAATGTGGCAGCATTTTATATAGATTCCTATTTTATTAATGTTTTTGAAATGTTGCCAGTTGGATGGTAAATTACTTGACGAAATAAACTTATATTTATTACATCTAAAGACACATTGTGATAGTAACAATTTTCAATCATCAACTTTAACACCTTGCTTTTAAGAGTTCAGCCAACCCTCCTATAACACAGTAGTGAGGTTCCTAGAAAATGCTGTGTTGTGTGAAAACATGTTGAATGAGACCCAGAGGGAGACCCATTATTTCAGCATCTTAAACAATCTTGTTTTTTGAGTTTTTATGGAGTTCATATTTTTCTATCTTATTTAGTCTGAGCACAAAGGTTTTTGCAGTTTTCTTATTGTGTTATAGCATAACTGTGTTATAGGATGCTGTGTTGTAGGAGGGTTTCTGCAATTTACTAGTCCTGTTGTGGAGAAACCTTGTTATAGGAGGGTTACCTGTACATAAAATATATTTATATTTGTATTTCCAATAACTATAATGTTGAATTTTCTAGTTGACTCACATCAGTTTAGATAATTTATCAATTCTCCCATAAATAATATAGTTATATAATAAGATACAAATAAATGTTTTTTGACAAGTTAATATTTTAAAAGTTAAACATTGGTGATATTTTGTTGTACATTTTTCAGATTCAAGAAATAGTAAGAGCAATAATAAACCTTTATGAAATGTGGAAAAATTACGATGAGAAGAAAGAAATTCAAGGGCTACTCAGTAAAATGCCCAAACCGAACCCAGCTCCACAGAGATAGTGACATTGATCAGCTCAGAGATCTGATGATCCCTGCAGCATTTAATTTTTAGAAAAGTGAAATTTAAAAGTGATGTAACTTTGTCCAGGTCGGAGAGTCTACTAAGTATATTGTTCTTTCTGAGTACATTCGCCTGTATTTTGGTTATGGTATATGCAACCGAAAGTACAGCAACCACGGTATACTTTGTCTGGATTCCTGTAGGCCAAATTGATAAATTGATACTATCCTAAGTGTTTTACATAGCTCTAAAAATACTACACTAATGTTCCTTGTAACATTGTGATTATAATTATAAAAAATGACTAGCATATTCTGTACCATAAGTATTGAGATGTATAACACATAATAAAAGGAGATTTAACACTGACATCCATTGTTAATAACGTAAATTTGCGTTCATATAATAGTACTGTAAGTAAGACAGTGTATTTTTAATGGTACTATTTCAGTTATCATAGTCTGTACTCTTGTAATATTAGTGGAAATAAGGTTTCCATGATATTATTTATCATATCAATATTTACACAATTTGTTTCTAATTGCATTTGAAATAATGTTAGATAGTTATAATTTAATATTGTATAATAATAATAATCGACCCATTTGTCATTCCATTGTTGGAATATGGGTCTCCTCTCATATTGAAAGGGTTAAGGC
>DWME01005310.1:0-15088 GCA_018244795.1 Parelbella ahira ahira | reverse complement strand
CTGCCGATCGGGAGGTCCTGGGTTCAAATCCCGGGTCGGGTACTATTGGATTTTTCTAATTTAGAATTTCTAGTAGTTGCTCGGAGTCTAAATCTGTGTCCGGTGTATGGCAATAGGCTCACTCACCTATTTCATGGGACTTAAACGTAACTGGTGAAACGTGGGTTTGTAGTACACCCCTCTGCCTACCCCTTCGGGGATTACAGGCGTGATGTTACGTTTTCTATTAAAGTTATACCTAATCAGTAAACCGAATTACACACAACTAGATAGTTCTAAAACTTCTAAAAAAGGAAAAAAAAACCTACAAAAACCCTAAGACCTAAAGACATGAATGCGTAAGTCAGTCCACCCCTTGGCTGTATTAATGATGCATTAGCCTCCATTAAAATAGCCAAGCAATCAAATAGCAAGTAACGGTATCGGAAGCAAAGCGCACTATAACCGTCGCTATCGGGAGGTAATTGGTACCGAATACATTAGTGTTATGAAGGGCGAATTGGTTTGGTGAATCCCTTGTCAATTTACTTAAGTACCTATTGTCTTTATGACATCATGCGATCGCTCCGGTCAATATTTATTAAAGGATTCCATCAGTAATACCGTTGTTGTATTTTATTGAAGCAAATGAATAACGCTTCCAATGATGTGAACTAAAATATAAATTTCGATTAATAGTTTATTATGGAATTTGTGTATTACGTGACATCACGCCTGTAACCCTCAATGGACTTACAGAGGACTGTTATACACTTCCGCGTTTCATCTGTTACGATTAGGTACGTCCAGTCAGGTCTTAAAACTAGACTTTCAGGTGTTATTGGGAATTTTAAGTAACATAAACCCAACTTTGCTCGATTCGAAGTGGAACCCAGGACCTCTTGATCAGCGACTAGTAGATCAATATTTATTACTATCAATACTATCTTGGAAGTCTTGGAACGTCTTCTCAAGCCGAGGGCATAAACAGTGTTTTACAGATTGAGATTCGTCTCTACAACACGTCGAAAATATTAGCATACTTATAAACTTTTGTGTACTGATTAAAACTAAGAAATAACCTCCCAGTCCGCTTTCAAGTAGGTACCTACTTTTTTTCAACGATATGGTTTACTTACTAACTGTTTGTGATAGGACTCATTTTAAGATAAATATAAAATACCGATAAGTTACAAGATAGCGAAACTAAACTAACCCCTGAAGGGTTAGGCAGAGTAGTGTAGTATACTTACTAGAGTGTAGTACTACTAATTGTTCACATACTGCATATAATTTTCGAAGGTTCTTAAATCTATAGACCAAGAAGACCGTGGATTAAAATTTAACCATATGTTAAGACGACAGCAGTTACTTGCAACTTGTTCATTTTTAATTTGTCCAAATGGTAGATCTTGTCTTTAAAACCCAAACTGACTATAACATTATGTCAATATAGTAAGTTTGTACGTTTTTTTCATCGAATTCCTTATATTGTTGCAGTACCTAGTTCTCATGTATGATACTCAAATGCTATGAAAATATTGATTATAGGTAATATTTTACGCAATGGCACTGTAAGTCTGTCCCCTTAATATAATAATAATAATTATAAAATATACGTTTAACCGTCCATGAGAAATGGCCTATATTAAAAATGTAACTATTTTTATATAATCCCTTTCTTGCATATCCATAAAACATTGAAAAATTTCAATAAAAACCACAAACACAAAACAGCATGTTAAACAATTGCGTCTGGAAGACGTTAGATAACTGTATAATATTGTTAAACTATACAGGATCATTAACCTCCCAACAGACGAATCCGCCTTCAAGATTGTATCCAACAATGGGCAATGAAGTATTGCAATAGGGTATAATGTACGTCAGGTTTTTCCCAAACACGGGGAGAGATCCTGCCCAATGTCACAGCAATGAGTAATACCCACAGATTACCAAAGGATGTTTAGTACTTACGCATGAGTGAACAGGATGTTTTATCTAATGGGTAAAAATAAAACACTATTTAATATTATATCACATTCATAAGTATATATTATCGTATATGGCTACAAGTATATAATATCAGTCACCTTAAAGCATAAATGTATTAGGTAATGCATAATATCGTTCAAAGCTACTCTATTATTAAAGCGCATAAAATAATCGTGTCTTTGGAATTTATAACACTGTCAACATCATTTTATCATATTTTACTATCATTTCAACATTAGGCCTATAAAATATAAAAAACAAATGAGTGTAACAAGAATAAATTGTATTAGGAGAAAAAAAATCCTTAAAATAAATCCCAAACCGGACATCACACATTTTCGAGAACATTTTAAAAAAGGAATGAAATCAATACTTGTGACTAATTTGTTTTTGGTACAAAGCCTCCATAATCTACCATGAGATAGGATTGATTTACAGCCAATGTACATTGTAAAATTCTAAGTATCTAGGACATTTCATCATAGAAAAAATGTATATTTATACAAACAATACAACTTGTGTTTAATAATATACAATATATCTATTAATACCAATCTACATCAATTACAATTGACGAACTACTTTCAGCTAAAACCGCATTGTCCATACATCCATAGTTCATAATATAATTCATCTATTTATAAACTATATTTAATTGATCATTGAGAATATACAATAATTTGATTAGCATCATGAGTTTAAAAAGATGTTTCTCAACACCATCAACTTGCATTTGAATGTACAAATGTATTCAGACAAATATATATAATATTTACAACTTACTTTAATAATTGAAAGCAGTAAATCCATGTTTGTATAAGTTTTACTATTCAACTTAATCGAGTCAAATCTTGACGTTATGAAGCAGTTGCCAATAGAATTATAATAGGCGGAAATTTCACTCAGTGTATAAGGCCAATGGCAATTAATAATATAGCATTGTTGTTGAACGATAGCAGCAATTGCAACCCGATATCTACATAAGGATGCTAACAGCAAGACATCTCATATATTGTAATCTTCAATTCGTTTGTCTACTTTAAAGCAAGAGACACTCTCTGAAGTTGTTCCATAAACCACACATGAGTTCAAGCCAAAGATGCAATGCCAAAGATAGGAAGTTAGAACTACAGAGCCTGAAAACCCGAGGCAGGCTCCCCATTGAATTTTATCTTGATTTTTCAGTATTATAATTGACTGTGTCTACAACACTGATACTACATACTGAGAGACCATATTTTTGCTACACCTTTCAAAACGAAAAAATAAAATGCATATCTTACTATAATAATAAAATATGTAAATATGTACAGCAGATTTTTTAATGCCATTTAGTTTGCCATAGGGCCTCAGCAGTTTGTTAAAGCTACCAACAAAAAGGAAACAAGACTAACCAGTGAACATAAAGATCCTGAATAATATTTCTAGATGCTTGTTAGAATATTTAAAATCCCGTAAATAATTCATACAAACGATACCAAACAAATAACGTAAAGACTCGTCCTCATAAGCTATATAAAAAAGCTGCCTTTTAAATTATTAACAATCATTGACACTTGTACATATTAATATATTAAAAACCCTTGTATCATATATACACACATATACAAAAGCTCTTTTTTATGAACTAGTGAGAAACGATATTTTATGACTGAGACTGTGTAAACTTAAACGTCTTCATGTTTATTAAAATCAATAATCGGTAATAATTACATTGTATTAATAATTTATTACAAAATGTTTTTCACTTACTATGAACTATTATCATAATACCAAATGGCTCAACTTGAACATGTATGTCATTATAAAATATAGTAAACATTGTCTAGTTTTAATAAAGCATAGGTTAATAATATTTATTTGCAAAATAATACATCAATATTTCATTAATTATTAATACATCCCTTTAATATTATTACATAATGTACTATAATGTTTAATCTACAATTCTATACTCTATTTGAACAATTAATCTTACTCTAGAAATACTCATGTATTTTTTTTATAAAATCACACTGTTAAAGGCTCTAAAAAGGCAATAATCGATTTTCATTTTAGCAAAGGTCAATAATTTCAACCTCAAAATGTATAATACATTCAAATTATTAACACGACTGAAATACCTCAAAATGTACAGAATATAAGTTAAAATTGTATACCAAAGTAAAAAACAAAAGACTAAAAGCAACATGTAAACGAAGCTATAGGTATATGTTATCCATGATTGTTTAACATTTCTTTTCATTACACAATATTTAAAAACGACCAGTTGAGGAAGTTATGATATTGATGCAATCATCGTATACAATGGCAATTGTTGTTATATTAGGCTGTTCGGTTATACCTAAATACATTTTAGAACTCGTGAACGTCACGTGGATTACGTGTCTGTGAAAAGTAAACAAATTTGATCTATTGCTAACAGAATGACGCAACTAACAGCCATGACACCACTTCATATCTATTTTTAGTAAATCTTTGAGGCTCCCTACTTGTTTTACACTTACAATTAATATTTATTTCATACATACATATTTATGTTTATTTACTATGTCAATATGTGGGGCACCTTGCAAGAAAATGTATATCGAAAATACTATATAAATAAAATTGATGAGACCCAGTTCGAGTAATGCCCATGATAATATACAAATCAACTTGTACTGAATAATTGTAGATATCTAGAAACATATCTTCAATATTTGTATTAATATAAAAATTTCTTACATTTGGGTATTCAAATTGTCAACTGCTTCCATTAAACTTGGCACCGAGTCCACATTCACACCTTGTTTGCGCAGTCTGTTCAGTTCATTAACCAATTTTGACTTGTCCCGTCCAAGTGTCTCCCTGTAAACAATGTTTAGGTAACAATAATTATTATTTACCAACACCTTAAATTTAACAAACATTTATTAACACTTAGAAACAGATAATATAATATGTAAACCATGAAATAAACTAGACAAAATTGGATATGGAAGTATGCATAATTCTAACATATTTCTCAATACTTGACCCATAATACAGCGTTCAAATATATGTAGGCCATACTTAAACATTGCTCAACTTTACTAATAAATTAAAATGTGTTATAATCATCGATGCATATGGTCCCTTTATATCTGTCAAGGAAATTAACCGTTCAATATTTTATAATCATTTATAAAACTTTCTAGTTGTAATCACTGTTAATAATCAACTTCACATAAGTTAAAGAAAACTAACATGTAGGTACAACAGCAAGAGAAATAAATGTTCAACTAAAATTAAATGAACAAAACTTACCAAATGGATATACAAGCATGTAATAATGGTATGTATACCACTAAGAGATCTGTATCACTGACTGTTTCGTATCGTCTGAGAGCTAGCTGCGCCCAGCACTCCACTGGCCCGGCCAGATCTCCACCACTGCATCCTGCACAGGCCACGATCCGGCATAACACACTTAGAACAACCCGAGACCTTTCTGTGTACACCTGTAATGACAATTAGTCTCATGTAATATAAAATGAAATTGAAAACCTTCAGAAATAATAAATTATCATATAACAAAAGAAAATGTAAAGTAGTAAGAATTCAGAAGCAATGTGACTAATCATCTAAAAGTAATGTAATATTGACAATAAAAAGCCCATCAAGACAAAATTCAATTATATAGCAGTGCAGTCTTGTTTGAAATTAATTATACTGGGCTACAGTATATTTCTCTAATATTATTACTTGATACAAATTTACATCACAGAAGTAGGCTGTTTTTACATATAATTGTAAGAAATAGTTTGCTTTAAAACAAATAGCCCTGGATATCATTTTATGTTCTATATTTTCATTACGGTACATATGTTTTAACTGAATTTAACACAATTCTGGCAACACACTGACTACTGATGGTAATAATTTAATAAATATTGCAACTGGAAAGTACTCCTTCAGTTGTTGAGCTATAACTATGTATCATGTGTAAGTGATGTCACCCCATAATCATCTTAAATCTGTTTCATAATGATTGCTACATAAATTAAGTATATTTTGTTAAATTTCATGGTGGTACCCTTTTGATCTGGTCACAATGGTATTATGAAAAAGACAATGACTACTGACTACAAGTCATAATTGGTTTTGTAACGGCAATAAGATTAAAGATTGTAAGAAATTAGTAATTAAATGTTACAAATCACCTTATTTAGGAATTTAAAACTTGTCTCCAGCACTGAAAGCGCCTGGTCATATTTGCCTAATTCAATGAGTCTTCTTGCTTCTCGCAACTCTGTGTCTTGAAAGAAGGAAATAGCTGCAGGTGCATCACGCAGGCAAGGCTCCTTATTTACTAGTGTTAGCAAAGACTCAAAAGCAGTACATCTTGTTGATATTAAACTCGGATCAAAGTTTCCCATAACAATCTGAAAGGAATAAAGATGGCATATTAAATTTCAAGAACGAAATCTAGTTTTCAAGCTACGTTAAGCACAAATATGTCTATGTGACAAGTATGAGTTGGATTGTGAGTAGAGATGGGCCAAGACCCTCTTACACTGACTACCTAAATAGGAGGTTCTGCTCGCTTTAATCATAACCATACTGACTATATTGTAGAATAAGGGGTATCAGTGAAAATTAAATTGAAGCCAAAAGAACATCTAGAACAATGTCTCTGAAAGACTGTAGCGTCAGAATTGGACTCTATAATCTAGAATGTGGAATATTCATGTGATATTAATAATAAAATTTTTAAACTTCTCTTTTGTTACTTACATGTGTACAAAAGAAATTTAATGGACAGCAATTTTAAGCTACAGTAGTAACAGTACTAGACTGACCCATCAGTCCTGTGATTAGCAAAGCGAAGTGCTGGGTGAGGGGTTTGATTCACTTTCAGAATAAATATTTGTGTAATAAGGACAAGTATTTACATATGTATATGAAGTTTTATCAGACATCTAGTAACCCTAAAACAAGCGCTCTTGATGCTTACTTTGAGATCAGATGGTCTTGTTTAGTATTACTATATCAAGAAAGAATACTAATGATATTGATATTCTGGATACCCGAATTTTAGTAGAGAGAACCAATGACCTAGACAGCATTAACATTATTGGTAAAAATATAGCAATCCCTCTATAATATTGATAGAATAATTATTAAAAACTCCATAACAGATTTTTTGTTAAAGTGGACTAAATACGTATTAACGGAAAAATAAGAAATTTGATTAAAATAAGAAACATTACTAATTAGTGCAAAAATATCTAAGAAACGAATGGAAAGGCTAAAAATATATCAGATAGACATTTTCAGATTAATTAACATTCACTAGATAACATTTTACAGATACGGAAGTGGGAGCAAACTCTCTTTCGGGACTCCGACGTCAATTGAACGAAGTCACCTCCAAACAATACAAAACGACAAAGGGCAAATATTGTAATACAGTAAATAGAGATAACATTGTAATTTCAACATATCCTTTCATTGTTTTTAAATGTCCAGCAAAATGAAAACACAAAGAGAAACACGCAATCTACTAACTAACAACAAAGCTGTTTACATAATTAATCATACCTTACGTGGAAATGATACATTCTTCATCAATGCCGGATGTTCCTTTTTTAAACCGTTATAGAGATCCAGGAAATGGGTGTACCGTCGTTCCACCTTGGCGGGGTCCGAATCGAATACCTTATTAAATTCTGTACGGACCCGACGAACTTGCAACATATAAGCCACATATTTTTTTTCGTTGTCCTCCTCCTCCACAGTCCGAGAAGACACAATCTTAAAAAACACCATAATATTTTTTGGCTAAATTCCACAATTTAAATAGTGTACAATCAACGGTCGGGAAAAATACTTCTATGCGTAATTTGAAGCGAGATGACTATTAGACTAGGCAAAATTGTACACTGTAGGACTTTACTTAGATGACAGATGACAAATGACATTGACGTTACGTATGAAACTTTTCTATAATTTAAAAATTATTCGTCTTTCATTAATTTTTTCAAGCAAACATATACACCACTAGGAGCTTTTATATTTAAAATCATTTTATTATCAATAATAATTATTGTTACTCACAGGCCTCCTATGCACTGCTTGGCTTAATTATTTGATACCTGGTCCCTACGACATTCCTTGACTGAATCCTTTATACAGTGATGTAAAGTAGTATACAATAACCATATTTAAACTAAATAATATATTAAAGGACTCAAGTTTATTAGCCTCATAAGATTAATACTAACACCATTTGATCTTGTAATATTTTTGTATTAATATTTTATTACTAAATTTAACGATCAATATCACCGAATACTATATCAATTGTAGCGATCAGAATAGATATATCGGATAACATTAGTTGTCTTCCCATAATCGCTAACCCAGCTAAATGAGTATAAGAACAAGACCGCAAATAAACTCTATACGGTTTTGATGTTCCATCAGCTACCATATATATTCCTAGTTCCCCCTTTGGACATTCAACAGCTGTGTAGGTTGATCCTGGGGGAACCACGTAGCCTTCTGTGCATAACTTAAAATGATGAATCAAAGCTTCCATTGAAGTTTTCATTTCAATTCGTGAAGGCATTGATATCTTTGAATCGTCAGTCCTCACTTCTCCTTCTGGCATAGTGTCTATAACTTGATTAATAATTCTTAAAGATTGGCGAAGTTCTTCTAAACGTAGTAGATGACGATCGTAACTGTCTCCGAACGTGCCAACCGGAACGTCAAAGTCGTACAAATCATAGCCGTCGTAGGGATGAGCGATTCGTATATCCCACTTTATGCCAGTACATCTTAACATTGGGCCCGAAAATCCTAAAGACAGGGCTTCGTGTGCACTTATTGCACCAATACCTGCAGTCCTAGCGTAATACAATCTGTTTCCTGTAACCAAATCCTCGGTTTCATCACACCGTTCCCCCAGTTTCATGCAAAAGTCATGTACATCATCAAGGAAACCTATAGGAATATCCTGGGACACGCCACCAGGCCTTAAATATGCACAATGAACGCGAGCTCCTGATAGTCTTTCGAATAACTCGTAAATCTTCTCACGTTCTTCGCACATCCAAAAAAATGGAGTTATTCCTCCAGCATCCAGCACAGTGCCAGATATATTTAATAGGTGGTTTGCTAATCGACAGAGCTCGCTACAGAGCACACGAATAGCCTTGGCTCTTGGTGGAACCGCGATGTTGAGCAGACGCTCAACAGCTATAACGAAGCCTTGCTCATTCGCAATCGTCGATACGTAATCTAATCGATCCATATACGGAAGACTTTGGTTATAATGCTTGTGTTCCATTAGTTTTTCTGTAGCTCTGTGCAGAAAACCGATGTGAGGATCAGCCCTAAGAACCGTTTCCCCGTCTAATTCCAATATAAGTCTTAAGACACCGTGGGCAGCGGGATGCTGGGGGCCAAAATTGATCCACATGTTTAACAGTTTTCGCTCAACTGGTCTCAATGTTGAATTGTATATCACTTTGTAATATTTTTCTGTGGCGTCTGTGGGATACATAACCGCGCCACTAAATTGATCGAGAAATGTTTTATCTGGATACCATCTACTGCCATATTGAGGCGCGTAAAGTTTAAAATATCGCACCGGCTGTATTTTTTTGATTGATGCAAATAATCGGAGATATAGCATAGCTAATGAAATGCTAAATATTTCTTTTTGTACGCAATTTCGCAGCATTAAGAATTGACATTTATGTTAATGTCAATGTTATATCTTTTTCTGATCTACTAAAATGTAACTTGCCTGTCTGACACTCAACTAATATTTTCAATAAATATTTCAAACCGCGAACATGTCGATGAAAACAAGGTGTGAAACTGATACATTCAAGTCCGGTGATAGATATCAAAAAATTCAATGGCAAACAGAAGAAATGTTAAAGAATTCACATTCTGAATATCTAATTATGATATGTTATTAAATAGTACCTATTTATTATTTTTGACATCCTTCTTAATGTACAGTAAGACTATGGCACTGATGAAATAAAACAAGTTAATATTTCAATTGCAATAAATTTATTTCGACAACTCCTTTATATAGAATTAATACATAACTATGCACAATTACGAATGTACTATAAAAACTTTCAAGGTAAATATTAATACGTTAATCTCACAATACACTGCCATTAATAAGATTTTATGGCAAATTTGTCATAGTCAAGTTTCAATCGAAATATTTGCTTGTAGATACCATAAAAGAAAGACTACAACGATCGACGAAAACACAAATCGAGGTAGAGATAGAACTGAGATTATTTCATCTCTAAAGTACTTATTTAAATTCCCATTTCGAAATTATAGTTATACTACTTAGAACTTTTCTCATTTTTCATATACGTAATAATGGGTATTACAGCTCCAAGGATCTACTCGAATTTCAATCAGATCAATTTTATTGGTACGTTGTTTGCGCCTAAATCGGTATTTTCTTATTTAAAATTATAAGCTATGGAAATTCATTGCTGTACATTAACTACACCTCTTTCATCACTACTGTCAACTTTGTAATATTTTTATAATAATCATTTCGTTGTTAGGTACTCTAAATCTCACTGTAAATTTGTCGAATACAAAAAGGATTTCAAAACGATAATATTTTGTCCATTCCATGTACCAAAAAATTAAAAACTGTATTATTCGGGACGGTTGCACTTCAGTTTTGAAAAATATGTAAAAATGTAATATAAATTCTCCTCAACGATTTTTGCAAAACAAACTCAGACTTGCATTTTTAAAATAAAGTCAACAGTCCAAAACTCAAAAATATAAAAAATGCGAACTTATTACATTAATAATAATCTGTCTGTAATCGAATGATAACCTGAAACAGCATTTCTATTTAAATTTCTAAACGTTTCCGAGATGCGTTCCCGCGCTTCTGACCTATTCTGACATATTAATATTATGTGACAATAAAAACAATACAGCAACACCGTAAACGATCAATAAATAAGCATTTAACTAACATTAGCCTAAATTTATTTTATCAGTCGATGTCAATTTGATAGCACGGTTTGTCTTATCTATACATACATACATACATGAATATGAACATGGAATGTGTTAATCTTGTAAACTCGACCTAACCTCGTCATGAATATTCAACAAAGTATCTGTTGTACAAATTGCGAATACATTGTAAAATTAATTGAGTTAAATAAAGCAATGAAGTCACTATAATACGCAAAAACACATTATATATTATGATTATAACGCGTTAATAAAGTGAGGCAATAACTTATGCAATATTGTGATACATATTATATAAAAATCATGATGTAGAGAGCATATTTCGCAATAGATTAGGAATTTAATGATCATTTGGTTGTATGATTGGACACCATAGGTTAATAATATATAGGTATATTTAAGCTAGGTACGTTTCACTTAAAGCTATGGCAGTAACGACTAATAATAAAATATTTGTACATATAATTGAATACTGCTATACATATTTGTGTCAAAGTTAATATTCATTGTTTATTATGGGCAGACAATATCATTCGTTCGGGAATTATTTATTTATAATATATCGCAGCTATTCTAACTGATTGAGGTTATATAGGTTATCATGAGATGGAGCATAGTATCAACAAACGTGAACTAAATAGAGGCCAAAAATAAAATTAGATAAAAAAACAAGCTGGTTATTAATTTTTTCTTTAAATGCGGAGATTATAGAATAGTCGATTTATAAATATTTATAAAATGTAATGTCACATTTATTAAGGTATGTAATAAATAATGCTTTTGTGTAAGGACATAACAATTCTAATTAACACAGAAATATTGTTATATCGGCAGAAATTGAATACTTAAAACTGTAACTACAACGGACGCCGTTAGTTTTGCATATAATATTAGATATTATAACCTCCAAATGTAATACAACATCACGCCTGTATATTCCCGAGTGTAACTTTCCACGATTCACTAGCTATGTTAAACGTCTCTCCAAATGTAAAGATTTTTCTTTACACATGTTGTCCTTTTATCGAACACGTCACATAAATATACATAGACAAACATTCTACGTTAATGATATACATATATTTAAACTGTCGCGAATACAACACCTATAATATGAAACGGAACACGAACACACAGTATGTATGATTATATACTATATGTACCGGCTTAACTCACGTGAGTTTTTCAGAATGAACCGATTAGTTTCGGAGCAGTACGAGGTCCTTCCTCATGAGCTCCCGCCGTCGGTAGCCAGCTCGAGGTGGAGTCTCCGCACGTGAGTTAAGCGGGTACATATGTATAATCATGTGTACAAACACTCACGAAACATTTAATAGCACACAATATTTATAACAATATTCAATAAATATTTATTTCAACTCTCAAAGTGATACAATATTGGTCCATTACATACAATTTATTATCTGCCAAGAACAGCGCCACGTTTTCTAAATATTTCTTAAATACAATAATCTTCAATATCTCACAATTTAGCTAGTTATTTTCTCCGAGGAATCTAAATAAATGCAGGAGCATAGTTTCTGTAGGAACCTGAGGACGCAAGCGGAGAAGGTGTGGTAGCTGGCCGGTTTACTTTCCCAACGAACGCAAACGTAGTATACGGGGATACCAGAGAGTAGGATTGCGAGGCCCACGGCGGTGTCTATGGGTTGCGTGATGGCTGGAATGATGACTAAGCAGCCAATTGCTACGAGGAAGAGGAATGGTATGGCAAGGTTCACTTTAATAGGCCTCGGTATGTCCGGTCTGGTCCGCCGCAGCCAGAGCATACCGACCACGGACGCTCCAACCGACAGCCACAAGGTCTGAGAGAAGTAGTTGATCAGTTTGAAGACGTTACTCGTAGTCAGCATCAGGAGCGAGAAGAAGCACTGAAAATGATGAATGCAAATATTATAATATCATACCCACTTAGTCTGGTCAGAAAATTGGTTAAAAATCAACATTTACGAAACCGATAATGACTCACAGGCAGGATATCGTTTTTATTTAAAAATCAAATGCGAATGTTGCCAACCATTTTAACACTCCAAAAATATGTGAAAATATAAATAGTGTAATCGATATATAGAATCTCCATAATAATATATAGAAATAAAACGTTTCAAAGAAATTAAAGAATAAAATTATAGCGTTCCAGAAATACACACAATTTTAAAAAGGATAAATATTTCACAACGAGATAATGAGAAAGAAATTATCCAATTTCACAACCGTTCTAACAACAAATGTATAACCTAAGCATTATTAATTAGTCTCGCGGCATTTAAAACGACAATTAAATTCGTAGACTCACGGTAAATATGAGTGATGGTATTGGCGTTTGTTTGTCGACGTGGAAGAGCGAGAAGAACGCGGGCATGTGCCCCTCCTGCGCGCCGGTCGCGAACAGCCGCGCCGAGGTGAACAGCACCCCGTTGACGCCGCCGAACGTGGACAACGCCACGAACAACGGAATCAACCAACTCCAACCGCCGAACAGACGGTCACCGAAGATCTGGCAGGACAAGCAAAAAACTTAATACGCGACTGAAATCGAAGAGCGCAGCTATCAACGTATAAAGGCAGTTACGGACAGACCCGTGATATATAGTAATATATATTGTGCTACAATATTATATTGACCATCTCTTTGTTGGATATTTGCAACCGCGACTGCTAATCGAGATGTGCGGGTTTCAATCCCCGGGTCGATCACTGTTGAGGTTTTTCTAAGTTAAAAGTCCTAGCAGTAGCTGTAAGTCTGGATTGGTTCCCGGTGCATTTCAATAGGCTCATCCCTATTCCATTGTGGGCCAGAAACGTAACTGGTGAAACATGGGAGAGTACACTCCCCTACCTACCCCCTTCAGGCAGATACAGGCGTGATTACGTTCATTGTATTATCTTATAAAAAAAATAATGAGGCTACGCCAAAATATTTATATAATTATCTTTGCGGTAACCATGCGTTACTTACTATACAGCGATATGTCCTGCTATATTTGTTTACATATTTTAACGACGTGAAAAAAGACACATATCCATTATAGCTACATGTATGTTCACTCGAGTGTTACTGTAAAAAATATACTATAATACATCATGATATGCCTCGCTATAATATGTACTATAGCTCTAACTGAGACAACCTCGAAGGACGATCAAAAAGTACTTGATAGTGCATTCATATTATGTATGTAGTAATAAGTCAGCTCAACAAGAACTCTAAATCGTCTACACACGATATGACTCCAAATAACATATGTAACACTTTATATCCAGACTCACTAAGTCACTAATAGTGTAAGTAGGTCATTGCTGGAAATCTCAACTAGGAACAAATACGACGTGTGCGAATCAGTCATTTATTTTTACATCCAACCGACCTATTTAATGGAGAAACATTTCGCTTTTTCAGTCTTTGTTTTACAACTAAACATTTATGGTTTCTCATTAGTCATAGTATCTACTATTAGTAGAGGTAAGTACGCAAGGGAGTTAGAGGAGGCCTATGTCCAGCAGTGGACTGATACAGGCTGATGATAATTTTTTTTTATTACCAAAATAGCAAATGAAAAAAGCCAGCCACGCGGGGATAAGGAGATATTTAATAATCATTCTGTATTCGAATATTATTTCAACAGCAACCTACGAAGCCTTAGTAATGTTCTGAAGCTCATAAGGAATAAAGTGAGGAAAAATGCGTGACGTCACAACTCAAGTACACATCACAGGCGGTTGTGATATCTATGATTTCAAGTTTTATGTTATATTTAATGTGTAATGACTGTCTCGTTGGTCGAGTGGTTGCAAAAGCGATGACGATGCGAAGCGGTCCTGGGTTCAAATCCCGGGTCTGGTACTATTGGATGGTTCTAATTTAGAATTTAGGTGGCCAGACACCGTATATAAAATGAAAATGAAACTAAATTTCATATATAAATAAAGGTAACATCGCGCCTGTAATCCACGATTGGGTAAGCAGAAGTGTAATACATTCCCACGTTTCACCACCAACGTTTACGTCCCACATGGAATAGGTGGCGAGTCTATTGCCATGCACCGGGCACAAATCCAAACTCCGTGCTGAGTTCGGATT
>DWME01005309.1:0-15089 GCA_018244795.1 Parelbella ahira ahira | reverse complement strand
ACCGTATATACATACATATGCATTTAGTAAAAAGCGGTTATTTTAATATTACAAACAGGCACTCCAATTTTATTTATCTGTATTGATATATTTAGCTATGTGAAATATTTCCAAGCGTGTTTCCGCGTGGTATTAGATAGTTTTTATTTTCAATGCTAGTAGTAAATAATTTGTGAATTTGATTTGGATTGAAAATATTGTAAAAATTAACTTTTAGCTTTTAAATGTCGCGACGTTAACAAAACAGTCTTGAAATTCGTTTAAGTTATTACTATTGCGTCAGATTAACGCCAATTTTTTTTTGTAAAGCTCTGATATTGTTGGAGCTTGGGAAAGGCAATATGTCAACTTATGAGCAATTTTTTTCCATTTTTTATAATTATCCTTAATTTAAAATTGCATACTCAGTAAATTACAACATAACAAAAACGAAATGTAAGATCGCAAATGGGCTTCTATTTAGTGACTCGATGAAAGAACCTCAACGAATCCATTATAGCTTCACAACTCGACGCCCGATAACGATCGATTACTTGCAGCTCGTGCGAAATATCGATTTTATCGTACTTTAATTAACCAAGATGAAGCAATTTAAGAAAAGTTAATAACAACCCCGACAAGGCGATATAATAAAATGCAAAACAAAATGGCCGTGTTCGGCTAACCAATAAATTTTCTTAAAAGGTACACGACAAATTGTGAGAATTCCTTCACACTAATGAATATTAATCGATGTAGTGGCGATTGTTAGGGGCTGTGTACACATGTTCGGTGTGTGTTTACGGCTGTTAGCAATGTAATTACTGGATACACTTTGGCTTGACTGGCCCGTTGGCTTAGCGGTTAGTGAATCAGACTACTGTGAGCAGGGTCGTAGGTTAGATTCCCACCTAAAACGAATACTTATGTGATAACTACGTACGTGATATGAAAAAGGTTTTCGTCATAGCCTGGGTATAAAAAAGTATCTATATAAGTACAAATTTATATTTTAGGTTATCAGTCGTCTGGTAAGTAGCAGTAGCTCTTCAAGCTTGCTTCGGCATCAGATGACCGAGTGAGATGTTCCAAGACATTACATTATTACACTTACAGCTATAGCCTTAACCTTCTCAATATGAGAGAAGACCCATATTCCAACAATGCATTGATAAATGGGTCGATTATTATTATATTTTTTATTACTTATAGCTACCGTACTGAGAGAGGGGCGAGCATTTTATACGTAGAAATGTATAAAAAGTATAGTATAGTTATTAACTATATTATTATTTTTTTATTGATTTTAAAATGAGCGAAAATAATGCTCGATGCTATTATCCACCAGTGAAACGTTGGCGACTGTAAAATATTTTATTACATAACATCGTAAAATATGCTATTAAATAGCATTAATAATAAAGAGAAAAGGGAAAAATCCAGATACAAATATTTAATTATTCTGTAGATATAAGTCATATATTTTTAAACTCCTAATATTTCATTTTATTACAAATTTCAGAGAAGGCATCGGTTTCTAACAATAAATATATATTTTTATACATCATATTTTAAATTGGTACATTTACATATCAAATCTTGCTCAAAGTACGATCCGCGGCGTACATTTGTATGCAATACTTCTTTAGACGTGCATTCGATATATCGGACTTTGGGGATCGGCGATAATTGATGTAATTGGGGTTAAAAATGTAAAATATGGCTTTGAGTCAAAACTTGTCCTACGGAATTCTACGTAGCTGTGTAGACTTTTAGGGACTTGTTTTATCGCTATATGAAAGCGATTAAACGATGATAGTGAGTATCTCTCTTTGCCAACTGAATGAGCATCATCGTCAGCCTCTAGATGTCCACTGCTGGACATAGGCGCGATCTGCGCCACTCCTTCCGATTCTGGGCCTTCAGAATCCAGCAGGTTCCCGCTGTCTTCTTCAGGTCATCAGACTATCTGGTATGAGGGCGACTAATTAGTCAACTGATTACCACTTAAAAATGTATGATATGGTAGATGGTTTCATGACTTCTCGGTCTATCACCTTGTGTCCTTAAGAACATTATAAAAAGGGTTAGAAAGAGAGGAAAAAGAAGTAGAAGAACTTAAAATAAAAGAAAATGTAACTATTGCAATACATGTCTCGTCAGTTCGACAAGTTGAAGTTTATCTTCTTATCCAGTAACGCATCTTTTCTGATTTGTAGTCTGTATTTTACTATTGAATGTTTCGTGAGCGTTTGTACACGTGACTATATAGGGCATTAATGAATACTTAAACAATAAATTCTAACTTGAATTACTTTTAATTTTTCATTGAAAATTATAGATAGTATATCGTAATAAGCTTATGGTGGGACTTTCAAATAACAAGAGTACGTCAGTCAGTATGACTAACTACTTATGTTTGTGATTTATTTGTAATTACTCGTTTAAAGTTATCAAAATGACGTGTACTTCTAATACAAACACTTTTTTTCTATAACAAGCTATTAAATGATGTTGACTGGTAAAGAATATTTCATATAGTAAGTCATCAAAGTGGCTGGCAGTTGTTAGATGCGACGAGCTGAAGATCGAGCTCAGTGGCGTGCCATTGGAGAGGCCTATGTCCAGCAGTGGACGGGAGTAGGCTGATAACGATGACGATGATATCATGTAACACATAAAAATCAATTATATATCTTGTTACAATTATGTCATAACTCCAGGGGGAACATTGAGTGCCAAATATTTCTTTGCCTATTAATTTTTTATACTTACTCCACATTAATTACTCTTTTCATACATTAACGCCGATTTTTAAAACTTCCCTCTCTACCATCAGCTAGTACCTGATCTATTTGGTCTAGATAAATGACTTTTGGTCTCCCTCAACACTTGCATCCATCAACATTCGCGTTGTATATCTGCTTTGTTATCCTATCGTCAGGCATTCTTTCAACAAATCCGAACCATAGGAAAATGCCATTATTTTTACACCATATTTCTGTTTGACACAAATCATATATCTAATTAATTCATGTTACTCTTATCTCTATATCAGCGGTGTAACTTCTTCGATGAAACCACACGAGATACCATCTCATCGTCTCCGCTGTCTACCACCATCTTTGCAGTAGTTTTTGACTCATCTCTGTCAAACAATAATACTTTGGCTTTGTTAACGTTCTGCCTTTTACGAGCTATTTTGGAGTTTCTTATTCACTTCTCTTTAATGTTAATTTATGAGATGAATAATTATAATCCCTCACGGCTGAACGTACTTTCGTACCATTATAATTAGTAATATTATATTAGTAATAGTATTATAATATGCATGAACTTTTTAATTAACATTATTTTTGTTTCACCTGTGCAAAACGAATCCTTTATTTTAGACAATGGCTCGTGTGTTTCATATATAGTTTATTAACGATAAACTTTTCATGTAATTGGTTGAGCTTATATGTATATTCCTTATCAACATGTTTTATAATAATTATGTGATAAGAAATACTTATTCTTACTGTACCGTCTATATGAACATAAATTGCGCTTAATTACGTGTAATCAGAAATAATGGCTCATTACACAAAATTTCACGGCTTATTAAACAATTCTGCGCAAAACCTTGCCAGATTATTCTGTTACGGTATCCATTGTGCTTAACCGAAGCTCACTTGTATTATAGAAGTTAAACTATTATAAACAGAAAATTACATCGGTCTCACTCGCCGCGGCAAATTTGCATTTATTCATTATCTATATGTACATTTAAAGAGTAAAATATTAAGAAAAAATATTGCAGGTATTAATTTCTTGAAAAATAATTTCAGATCTTTATTCGCTGTACAACATTCAAGATATTAACTAAATAAATCAAACCACGCCCTTTGACTCGGAGCATTAAAATGTCGCTCGTTTGCTTTCGTCCCTTTGAAGAAGAATCGTCTTGTTTAAAGAAAACAAGTTGGTGCACTCAAACGGAGCATTAGTGGTTGAAGTGAGGTCGCCTGTGTGCACAGTAACTCATGCTATTATTTCTAAGTCAACCTTACCCTAATATTTGATCAAATCTTTTGACAGACCTCTTCTCATACCTTTAATCTTTTGCCGGCCAAACATGGAACGGGTAGGCTACGTATGGATAAATATTCTAGTATAAATTTATACATATGTGTTTCTCATGTTAAGTAGGACGCTCGAGCGGTGCACCGGACGTTTATTGGATTATTCGGATCGTATTAAAAAAATAAATTTATTCGTACCAATTATAGCCTCAGATACGGCGATCGGAATATGTTTACAATGAGATAAAACAAGCGTATACTTACAGATAACTTACATATATATTTCAGAAAAAGTGAAACGAATCACATTGCTTGCAATGAATTTTTTGTAAGCAAATTATAATTTTGCTTCTTACCATTTTTAAAGTGTTTCCTTTGCGCGTATAATAACTAAGATGGCCTATTGACCCACAATTACTTCTAGACTTCGATACTAAGAAACATCACTTCGGTCGGTTCTGCGCTACCTCTGACGTGATCTACACCTGGAGGTCGCCCAAGTCCTTCGTAACTTGATATTTCCAGCATATAAAATATATTGTTAACATAATATGCGACGCAGACGAAGTCGCGCGTATCAGCTATCAACGAAGTCAGTCAGCATTTTGGTTTTTCTCATGACGTACCACTGATCGATCGCGCTTGTTATTTTGTTGTGATAAAACAGTATCTAGTTGACAGATTAGAAATTATGGTACGGAGCCGGCTTCATTGTATTCACACGTCACCATACTATACCATACTATACCGTACTATACCGTACTCTATCGCAATACGATATTAAATAATAAACAAAAAAAAACAAAATAGGTAGGTATAAAATAAAAACATAAATACGATCAAAACAGTATTTTGTTTTCATATAACAATGTAATTTCATGGATTTAATTTTTTTTATATATTTATAGGCTGTTACATTTAAATGATATATCGAATAATTTTATATACGAGAAGGTACGGCTTTACTTGAAAATTATAATAGAGTGAAACTGAATTTTTATTATAACATAGCAATAACATTCGATTTCGAGAATTGATGTATGTATAAAATATGTATATATTTATATTGATCTATTCATAAATAAATTTGCGTACAATGTATTTGGGAACGAGGGAGTGTGCTACACTCCTCTGGCTATCCCTTATGCGCTTACAGCTATTGCTGTGATTTGGTAGTTGGGAAGGTAGACTATAAGGCCAGAGTAATAAATATGCAATGCTGCTGGTAATTACAATCGTATAAAAACAAGTAGGTACTTCTCTAAAGCTACAATAAAGTTTACCGCGTTCCATATAATTTGTAAGGATAAAAATAAACCCGCTAATTGGTAACTCAAACCGTAAAATGTGTTTAAAAGACAAAATGTGAACGATTATAATTGTGTGTATCTAGTCATGTTGCATATTTAAATGTATAATAAAATAGAAAAAAATCTATTCTGCTGTTTAAACACAAAACATAAAACAAAAATCCCTAATGCTAACTTTGTGAACAATAAGTGGGAAATAGTTGGCTTGGCTATTCCGAACGATATAGCAGATGAAGTTTCTGTCTGTGCTCGTAATCTAGTAATAAAATGGCTCACTAAAACTTCTTAATCAATGTTCAGACCGTTAATCAACGGTTAGGCCGTTAATCAACGGTTAGACCGTTAATCAAACGTGAGCTACCGAAAACATCTTTCACGCTGGCGGTGAGATGCAAGATGACATGAAGATGCATATCTTTTATTGATTTATGGGAAACAATTATTAGCACCGAGAGTTGATTAAGATGTTAAATGAATTTCAAAACTTGTACCATGTCGCAATCGCGTACAGGATTAATTTCAAGTAATATTGAACGAAATGAATGATCGGCTATGGAAAATATTAGTGATAATATTTCAGTACAGCTCTACTTAATTTAAGTACGAAATACAATAGCCGCTCAATCAATTTTCTTTAATAAAGTGATGTATTAACAGTTTCGAAGCGGGAGAATTTTGTAGTCAAATTTATTAATTTTTTAAAGGAGGGAAATAAAATCTTTAAACATTATATTTTGATTAGATTGGATTTGGTACATATTTTAATTTGATGATTTGTCCAAAACTATTGAAAAATTCTGTTATTTCAGTTTGAGATGCTGATCAGTCCTCGGAAGTATTAACGCCTTTGTTATTTACTTCAAATAGAATAAATGAATATATAAATATTGCAATTATAATTGCGCTAATATTAACATGTACCTACTGATTCTATTAGTGTTCCTCGAGAGTAACTGAAAGGACTGGTTTTGTTCTGGTATTTTTTTTACCTATTATTATTATTATTGACCGATGCAAATTAACAATTTACACTAACTAAACTAACTGAGATGTACAGTCCTAATTGCTAGGAACGTATCCGGTGTCTCCTCTAATTTTTTTAAAGTCCAATTTTGTGACAGAACAAAAAAAATGCGTTCAGTTACTTAGGATTGAAATAACAGTATATTTCAACATGAAATTTAAAAAAAGTATATTTCTAAATTAATTTGAATGATAGGTATGGTCAATCCGTTGAATTAAAATAGTCATGTAACTATCTAAATATTTTTTTTTATAATTTGTCACTTACAAATTTATTAGTATAAATAATAAAAAGAGCAGAGCACACTTAAAATTAATTGACCTGCGATAGTCTTGTCATCATAGAACTATTAACGGACAGTTACGGATCAGTGCCTACATGCTTTTAAAGAAATTAAAAAAAGATACCTTATGTCCGACAAAAGTTTGATAAAGAAGACTTTTGTAAATTGTAGAATAAATGAATGTTACTCAGATATTTTTTAAACATATTGCCATATAAATAGGGACAGAGCGTCCTGGCAATTTGCAAGTGTGAATTTTCTCTCAGATTAGGTAGCTATTTTGAAGACGAAGAATAGTAGAAAATTATGCATATTTTCAATAACTTTTGTCTTGCAATATATAATTTTAACAAAACATATCACTATTGAAATTAAAAATCATGATAACGAAAATAAAATTCTCAGGTCGATCTGACTGTTCATATAAAATTGTCCTGCAATGATTCCGTATAAAAAGCAACAGAGATAATAATGATAAATGTTGTCTCTAGACTGTTTATAATTTAACCAGTGTTTAATTTGACAGTTCACTATGATGTCGCAATCAGTGATAAGCGTTGACAATTTATATTGAGGCCCGCTTCTATAATACCCGCCAACTGAAGTCAAAGTGTGATATTCGTTTGATCAGCGGGAAAATAACGCGTCGTCGGCGTCCGTGTAGTCGTGATATACATGAGTATGTAGTATATTTATTGTTGTAAGGGAATTAAAAATGACGTTAACGCACGATTATGTGTATCGAAGTGGGTGTGAGCGGTCAAGACATTTTGTGGGTGATTCACTGTGATCAATCAGGCGTTCATTCCATATTATGCTTTTATTTTAAGCGACCTTTCTTTTTACATCGAGAATAGGGCTACCACGAACTTTATCTAAGCTGTGTTACAAGTTTAATAAAACAATTTTATCTGCAATTGAATAACTCATTTAAGCATTTCATCCAGTCAAATCAAAATGTATGTTTTTAGAACACTTATAAGAAAGACCATGGTTGGTATCGGTAGAACAAACTTTCACTAACGTTTTTTACATGTTATACCCTATTCACCGCGATCAATAGGATTACACGCACCCATGGCTCGCGTGAATCAAATAGATGCCCTACAATACCTATAATGGTACAATACCTATGTGCCTACGGGCTAGTTGGTTTGCGTGACGCTACCCGCCGACTGGTTTATTGACATCATAATTTACCTTTTCCCTTATCTATTTAATGTTCGCCATGGAATTCATAAAAGTCACAATACAAAAACGTTGTACCGGCTTATGGCCTTTTGAGCTTTGCCACCATCCGCCCCCATTGACCTAAATAAGTAATGAATACGCAACCTGACTATGATGTCATTATTTAATATTTACAAGCGCCCTCGTGGTATCACTGGAAAGCTTTATAATTTTTGTGAAGCTTATGTACTTGTCTAGTTGTTCAGCCAACCCACGGTACGTACCAATCGTTGTATGTACCACCATTCAGCACATAAGTAAAACCACTTCATGTAAATAGTAGGTGTACGAGTACACCTGTTTTTTACCATTTGTTTTAAGACAAAGTATACTCTTTAGAGGACAAAGTGCTCAGATACACGACATTCATAGATTTCATTTTATGTTCATAAACCAATATTTTCAGTTCATTCTTTATGTCTTATTCGCCTTCTTTAACCAACTAAGTACTTTTGCGTTACGTTTTTAGTGTTTTTTGTGTCTTTCACAAGAAGATCTCACGCCATACCTTACTACTAATTTAATGATTCCAAAATGACAATTAAATTTTATTTCAGTTGCTGGTCGGCAGTAGCGGGGCGGGCAACGGCGGAGCGGCGACTTCGCCCGATGGTGGGTCGAGTTCTGCTCCGCCGCTGTCACCTGGCGGCTCCGGAGTCGCCGGAGGGGCGCTGTCTCCGGGCGCCGGTAGCCACGCCAGCACTCCGGCAGCTTCCTGCTGCGACACGCCTCGTCCCATCATCACAGATCCAGTGTCCGGTCAAACGGTCTGCTCCTGCCAGTATGACGGCGCGCGGCTAGCCCTCACTTCATATCCCAGGCTATCCAGTGCCGCTGTTGGCGTCTACGGAGCTCCCTACCCCTCCACTGATCAAAACCCCTACCCCAGCATCGGGGTGGATAGTTCAGCATTCTACTCACCACTGGTATGTACCTAGAACTTTAAGAATCGTAGCAAAATTAAATTAATTACAATATATGGTTTCACTTTAGAGAAACAAATTTTACATTTTGTGGGTCAAAATTCGATCAAAATTACAGCAACAAAAATCTAAAACCATTATTCTGAGCTTGTCTAACATCAAAGCTTATGTTGATGATACAGTTTACTTCGAGCCTATTTGGGTTATCGACGAAGTAGGTATATACAATTCTGTTTCCTCCCAAAGCAGAACAAACACGGCTGCAAATTGGTACCAATAGGTCGTTTGCCGTTTGTCCGTATTCGAAGCAAGGTTTATCGCTCTCGACTTCGATACGTGTTTGGCTTTTCTGGCGTAGCGTGCGAGCCAGCGCTGAACCGGTCCGTGAGCGCTGGGCCAGAAAACCACCGACACCTCGCAGGCCGCGCCGACGCCCTGTCACGAAACATTAATATTTAAACTCGAAAAATAAATTCGGAAAGCGACCGCCATTATTATACCAATTACACCTTATCTCCTTTACGTCCTGAAGGACGCGTTTGCTTTATTCGAAATGACGTATAACCTAGCATGATTTTTTCGGAAGCGTTTTTCGAAAAGTAGTAAGTTTATAAATCCAATTTGCGGTTGCAAACCGAACGGCTAACACATCGATTTAGCACCTTGTCTGGCGGAAAGGGGACAAATGAGCGGTCGTCGTATGCGGGATCCTTAATCCCTATAAGGGAACATGCTCGCAAAGAAGCGAAGCATCTACCCACTGTCCTTCATATAGAAACTCGGCGGACGCTTAAAAAGCCGTGAGCCGCTCCGACAAGACTGCACTCATTGTAGCGCCGATTCAATTCTATTCGTTTCATGCGATTTAAAGTTCAGACATGAGCACATGTGAAATCCGTTAAGCCCAGAAAATCCTATCGAACGAAAGATGATCCGCTTTTTGTCAAGTGCTAAGAGGAAGTTTCGCGCCTTAATCTTTGAGTGTTGAAACGTTCATGACGGAAGTTTTGGAAACTCAATTCATGCCGTCTTTATGATTTAGTTCCCTTCTTTGTTGCGCTTCTTGGTCCGCGTGCCATTTTAAATTTACGTTTCGATCTTATAGATTGCAGCGGAGATATCTCCCAAATTATTTCAGAATATTACATGCGTTAAAAAATATTATATGGGTTCGTTCAACTCGTCACGTAATTACAATATCATGTGGCAGCTCGCTGTAGGTAATTGTGGATGCATCCTAAATCGCCGGCAATGAGATCTCTATCTGTCATTGTATTTAACGAGGTCTACAGTAGGTACCTACGCTCTGTGACCCTGTGCATGTTTAATAACAGGTGTTTTAATGTATGTATACTGTCATTGTGTGCCGTGTGCTCATACCTAACTCACGACAAGCCCGGCCGGTTCCGTGCAAGCGACAATTTAGCGAACAATAACGACGCTCCACCACAAAATATACTCTGTGTCTGGCTTCGTAAGTCTTCGTCGCGCGCCACGCCACATCCAGCCCTATCTGTTTGTTTATAAGATTTACATCGGAATGATTACATACCGCAACCATTGCGGGTAAAAATATTCAACTGCCATTTTAGTACACGAACGACTCCGGTGGCGCCGTCTGTCGCAACTCGGACTTAGCAACAATACTCAGCGCCATCTTTTATCTATTGTGCGCTTTTAATAATCAATAAAATTGTCTCGTTTTTGCGGTGGCCTCCCGATTGAATCAACACGTTTCGTTATGATTCATTAGCTGTGAAATTAGCGTAGACGTTGAAATGAAATCATTAGTGTTCCCCGCATTCTTTATTTAAACGCATCAGAGGTTCACGGTTGTCTTTTTTGCTACCAGTTGATCAATCAAAGCGTTGTTACTTGTTTTTACGTATCAAATATGTTTTGTAAAACATTAAAAATTATGTTATGATGCTAATATTCTTATACCTAATTACAATATAAATTATGTCAAAGTATTAGGCGTTTGCGAGACGTAAAAAAATTTTAAGTACTATTTGAAAGATAATCTCAGGGTTCTATTGCAGCCGATATAATTTTGCTGATTCATTTTAATAAATTTTTGTATGTTCTCTATTTTATAGAGGATTAATTTTGTAGGATTGTCACTGACCTAGTTTGTAAAATCGAATACAATTAAATACTTGTATATAATTGGCACTAATGTCGTCTACTTAATGGTGAACTGTGTATGTAACGTTTATTGTCCCATTGGTCGAGTGTTTTTCTAACGTAAAGTTTCTAAAAGTATATCTAAATCTACATTTGTACCCTGTATGTGGAACTAGGCTCACCTCCTATTTTATAACGGGACGTATAGGTAACATTAGCGTACATTTAAATCCTGGTAGAGTAGGTAGGTACTACACTCCTCTGTCTACCTCCTACCTCTAATGTAAACGTCTTTTAAACGAACAGGGTCATATAATCTTAAATACATTATCTCGGGTTAGATTATATTAATAGATTGTAGTAGAAAGGGCCACTCAATTATACTTTCACTAAAGAAAACTCTCAAAAGGTAGCTAAACACTCACAGGTCCGATTGTCCACAGCACCATAATCCTCGGACCGAGTCCGACAGATTTTGAAAAGCTTATCCTTATTAAATGTAAGTGACAAATCGTTTGGGGGTTATAAAATCTTTCATCAACAACGGGAGCATGTGTGCAGTACATTTCTCAGTGGTTATTGCGAACGGAAATCGCCCCGAACCCTCCGACATCGCGTTATAGCCCATTGATAGACATACGAGAACGACATCCGAACTTAATTATGACTAAGCTTCATTTTGCAACTGCGCACCACGTAATTGCTGTGCATTTTACATTTTCATTTATGCAAGTCAGTTACAAGTGATTTAGTGCTCTTCATTAAACACACCCTACAGTGATTTCACGTGTTATTTTTATCTCCCAGCTTTTACCGTTATCATAATATGATAGTTATTTTTACGTTTCTATATGATTAGGGAATATCACTATGGTTAACAAATTCTAGAATCTAATAGGGTATTTGGAAATCGTGAAAATCAAATCACATATAAAAATCTAGGTAAGAAAAAAACAAATGAAGAAACTCTTAACAATGTCTCATTCAAAGTCTAATCGCGCACGAAAGTCCTACACTCGTTTCATTATCGCGACTAAATTAAAAGTTCGATAAGGAGAAGACGAAGAAAAAACGGAGAGAGGCCCCAGCCGGCTATAAAAACGTAACAAAATGCCAATTTAAATACATCACTAATCTTAAGTCAAAGAGAATAAGTTTAGAAAAAGCGACCAGAGATTCAATTAAAGAAGGGCGACGAAACGAGAGGAACAGCCCTGGGCCGCGCGTAAGAAAAGGACGGAAAAAATAAATAAAAGTGAAGCGAAATCAGGCGAATTGAAAATAGCCATTAAGGTGTTAATGAGGGTCTTATTAAGCCGTCTCCTCCTAGTGGGTGGTCCGCCTGTAGTGTTCGCTTTGTTCATTAATCACAACAGATTAAGTTCCTATCTCATTATCAAATTTATATCAACGAGCAACAATAGTTGTGTAATTGTCGGCCGGCCTGATTCCGAAAACTGCTCAGCGAGGTCTTACTCTTTAATTTCTTATTCTCGTCTTAATGCCCGGCCTCAGGTCAGTTTATAGTTTATCATGAGATATCTCTTGAAAAACAAGTTATTTAATATTTCACATTTATCATTAGGTATATTCGCTATAAAAATTTGTTTTCATTTTCGTAAATTTCCTTTCAATTATTGAAATTTCCTCGAGATGTGTAGTTATTATGTGAACAGTTTTCCATAATAAAAGTATCTCTGAAAGATTCTTAATTATAAAATATAATTAAACTGTATACATTAAGTAAAACACTTTGTTGGTGCAGTTTAGAAATAAAAAAATACTAAAAAACAAAAAAGAATATAATATAGCAAATGTATCTAATTAACCTCGCAATGTAATTTTACATTTTGTGAAATAAAATTTTCACAATATAATTGTACGAAAATTTATTAGCCGTGCATAAAATTCATTGAAAATTTCCGCTTAAACGCGACGTTAGTATTCTCACAAAAATATCATAAAGGGCCATCTGTTTTACGTTCCATCATTCTTTCGCCAATTAATTAGTCACAGACGACCTTGCTTTCTGAGTAATGGCCAAGTTTATTTTATTTCCTTACTAATTAGCTCAAATGGGCGAAAGGAGAGAGGAATATAAAGTTATCAACATTGCAAGCAGTTACTCTTTAAATAAAGGCATTAAAGTTCAAAATCGCGGAACACAACATAAATAAGCATATAACAGTATAATCACTTCGTTTATTGCATTTCTTGGTTCTTACTTCGTATAATATTGATTACACGGTCAATATTTTTCTCTTTGGAAAAAAAATTTTACGATGTATATTATAAAGAGTAGGTATTTAATGGAATAAAGAAGTTCTCATTCATAATTAAGACGGCATTTGGTAAGTATCGTTTTTGTATTTATAAAAAGAAATTCTTAGAATGATTTTTTTAGTCGGTCACTTGAAAATTTATAACAGTCCACTTCACAATAAAATTTGCAGTATTATATTTATTTGGAATTTGCATATGTAGAAAGGACTAGATTTAACGAACATATACATAAGTACCGATTATTTTGCTTTCTATGAATATAATTAAATTAACGTAATATAATTAAAATGGCAAACAAAATGAAATCTATTTAAACTCATTTGGTGGTACAGTTCAGGTGACATAATGAATATTTTTTTAAGATGACTAAATTTAGTATGCTTTTGATTATCGCCTTTATTTGAACATTGATTAAAAAAAAAAAGACTTTCTTTAGACACCTCAACCGTCTCTACATTTTCAACCATTAATGGCAAATTTTTTTATTTATATTTTATCTTAATTTGTTCAATATCAGTTTTGAAAATTACTTACATGCAGATTATATAATTTGAAATTATAATGCGACTTGATAGATTGGCCCGAGAATATCTGCGCCGTCAAAAATATTGTAGCTACATATCTAGAACAACATTTATTAATAACAACTTTTTATATCCGCATAGGAGACACTACGTGACGCCTATAATAATTTATAAGTAACATATGTCATTTTTTGTAATGACAACTTGTCGGCTGAGTGTTAGGATATTTATTTATACATAATATCAGCCGCCATCGCTTATGATGCAATAGCACCAGTGAAACGTGGGTGGGCTTATCGGGTACATTGACGATTTGACATAAATGCGTTTTACTTAGATTATGTGACATCCGATAAAATGTTGTAAGGCACCGCCTAGCCGTGATTGACACTCAGCTTGTGTACACAACGATATCCGAATACACTTCTGTATCGTTATCTACCGGCGACACATAAGCATCGGAGCGATAGTGCGCAGCGACATCGGGTCCGCGCGGCGCGTTGTGTACACAGAGAGGCGGCGCGCGAGCCGCGGCGTCGCAGCGCGCCGAGCGCTCGCGGACGCCGTAATCATTTATAAACAACGACCGCCAGCCCCGCAACGCCGCAACCCTCGTCTCACCTCGAAAGTGTTAATTGCTCCGCAAATATACTCATCTTCGCACTAAGCGTTTACTTGCTGACTTTAATGACTGGGCAAACAGAGCGAGTGGTCGAGCGGTCAGCCGCGTCCTGCGGCCGGCCGGCTAATAAATCTTCGGATTTTCCCCGATTTCCCGACGTCCCGTGGCGGACGGCGCCCTCTCCCGCCTTTCTCTTATAAATTACCTACACGATTTCACTATAAATCAAACAATGGCCGGACTAAATGCATTTACTATTGTTTGGACACACTTCGTACATCGCTATTGCGACCACACTCGGGGTGACGCATGGTGTTATGAAGTCCAGTCAGCGGTTAGCAGGAAGTCTGTTCGTCCCTTCGTATAATCCGGATTGAGGATATCGCGACCGTTACGCATTGCAGCGCTTGCGATTAATCGCGAACCATCAGGCCGCTCGGAAGGAAATGGTCTAATGCGGGCTAATTGAAAGTGCCGTGGAGAACTTAGGGTCAGAGAACGTATGCTATCGTATAAAATAAACAATTATATTGGTGGCGTTCTAAGCGATCTGTGATCATTAATAACGTAAAGGTGCTTATACTGACCGTTATCTCGGGCGGAAGTAAAAAAACTTGATCCGAGCGTAATTTTAGTTGCCGCGGCGCTGGGCGTTAGCTGGATAAAAAACGAGATGTCGATTGAACTGGAGATAACTAACAACGTTATTATTTAATTTAA
>DWME01005308.1:0-15091 GCA_018244795.1 Parelbella ahira ahira | reverse complement strand
AAATTTCTTAATAAAAACTAATACAATTTCTAAAAGATCATAAAAGAAGCCCATTAGTGATATTGCTGTGTAATGATAAAGAAATACTATATATGATAAAAACATTCGAGTTGCTCATATGTACATTTCAAGTATTTTTCTTATGAATCTAAGGCAGTCTTTTATTTATAATTTTACCATTAAATTCAGAATTGTATACGATTTTTTTGTCAATATATTTATAATTGCAGTTAACATCGCTAGCACGCTTATCGTTCTCCATTAATTTTTCTCATTAACGACGGCAAGCAAAAACGTTAATCGTTTCAAACACTTTATGACGTAACTTATTTAACGCGTGTCGTTAATATCAGTTTCACGAGCGACTAGCGCTGAGGAGAAGATAAAAATGGTTCTAATTATGACCGAGTTTGAAGGACGTCGTTCACCCAACTTATCTCTAACAAGTGGTAATAGGGCAGTGTATAAAGTACGTCCTGCGATCCATAAACGGCAGTTTATGGCCCCATCAGATGGACTGGCGTTTTACGTCTGTCTGCCCCATGGACAGCGACAGTCTGTTGTTGCTGACCGTCCCTCTGACCTTTGCCGCGATAGGTTATTCAGGCAAATTTTGCGGGTTAGCCAATATTCTATTTGCCTTTATTATGAGCTGTATTTACGAGAAGCCTTTTTAGTGCACGTGCGGTGGCAGAAAGAGGCTTATAATATTGTATAAAATGTTGACGTAAACCAACTATATTACATACAACGTATTTCATGATTCGAGGTTCCTACAGTATTCCATTGTCTTAGATTTGCTGTTTGTGATAACATTTACCTTAAGTTTAATTGACTAACGGAGAATTTAACTGAGAATTGTTGTTCATCTCTCCGAAGACATCACAATACTTTAGTATGAATAGGTATGTTTAAAAAGGAATTTTATTAGAAATTTAGTTGTTGAGCTTTTAACAGATATGATGATTTGGCAAACTTATAACTAGATAAGTTTAATCATGTTTAATCAAAAATTTTTAAGAAAAGCTCATTTGAAACGCTTAGCTTTTGATCTATAATTGGTCTACCATGTTGAATAATCTAAGTCTCGCCATAAATAATAAAATGGCGTTTGTCAGTTCTCATCGTTCTTGGACGGTGGGCAATTAAATTCCCGAAGACACAAGGGTCGACGGATTCGGCCTGGATTTACTGTCTTAATTCGGTTTATGTAAACGATACGAGCAAATCTTAGCTATTCCGCTGTGATATTTCATCAACAAATTCAATAATACGTTGAATTTGTCATATTTTGATACGATACTGTTTTCATTATAAGATAAATTGTTTGTAATATCTATAGTTCCGTCTCCACGTGTTGTTTATTATGAATTAATAATTTTTTTACTAAACCTCGAAACGTTTTTTAATCATGTAATATTTAATCATGTAGGTACCTATATATAGATAATGTCGAATGATTACCCTATTTCTATATATGTGAATAAATTATGTACTAGTCGAAATTCCGTTACATTCTTTTCTGGAATAGTCTCTGTCCCCGTCGCGACTTTCATGCAGTGGACGGCAGCTTATGAAGAAGAACGTGGGCTTGATACAAACTAGTCGGTCTATCCCGAAAATACGTTCGTAACCTATGATAGTATGCAGTCAATTCTAGAGTTACCGCTAAAAATCACTTTACAATTGATATAATTTGAACTGAAATGTAAACTACTAGTACGGAAACTTCAACCGTGAGCATCGAAGGCCGTACAAAGTTGTCAACTACTGATTAAAGCTATCAGAAACTCAATTAGCACTATTGGAGCACCATTCCAGGAGCATTAAAAGAGTTATGGTGCCGTTCAAAATAAATTAAACTGAATGGCGACGGATTAATAGAGGAACTCCAGACTAGCGGTGAGAGCGGAATTTGCATAAATTAAGATGTACATACACACGTTGCGACTGCCACGCGACACCGATTTTAAATCGTTAGTATATTTTCCCACTGATCTATTATACATAATATGTATCGTACAACCTTCTACGATTAACATATTTAATCGTCGTAAAAAAACCACATATTTTAATAACATGATGGTTAGCTAAAGTTCTTTGGAAGGTAGAAGTAATATAAATACATAAGTTGATTTCTGATCGATTTCCAAGGCAATAAAACCATAGATAAGATGACATCACACCTTATATTTTTACGGTACTACATATACAATTGGTTTTAGCTGTTATTATTATCGATTTAATTAATTAATTAAAAACCTTATCAATGCCAAATACTAGTGGAGCTACCTGACATTAACAACTCTGTTCTTACGATAATAGTCGTAGTCAATTTTAAGTATTCACGAATTGTAACTGTCCAGTGTGACAGTTAAATTTATTGACAGTGAACAGCTGGCCGTTATAATACCAGTAGTTATGATTACTAGGCGAAAATATAAAGCAATAGGAAAATAATTATCATAAGTAACGTATATGTAGAGTATTTCATGAGTCGTGTCGTGATCGTAGGGTATGTGCGACCATTTCCATCCCACAACTACTGTTTCCCGTTTGTGTTGAGTATTCATTTACACGTCGCTTTTTTCCGTTGAAATTCTTTAAAAGAGCTGCTAGTCGAGTCGCGTCTCTCTTTTAACAATGAAATTTGTTAAAATTCTGCTGTTCTTTCCCGTTTCAATGCATTTTTGGTACCGAACAGCGATTTTTTTTTACTTATGTAATCATCGAGCTTACTTTACAGTTTTCTCGGAAAATGAATTTTATATAATATGATTTCTAAGAATGTATAATATAAACAAATTTATTAACCCAATAAAATTATTATATTACGGTTTAGTACGGCGGTGTACAGTTAAAATTTTATAAGAACATAGATATTTTGTATATGTATAAGTATTTCATATGAATGTAAACAGTTAACCAACCCATGTCATGCCACCAACACATACAAAATATTGAGCCTATGAGATGTGACAAAACTCTAGCTGTCTCTTAACAGCACTTTATTTTCCAATAAGAACTTCGTATAACGAAAGGCCCAGAAGATGCTACTGTGCTTCTATATACATGCGGAAGAATATTCTTTGATGATGATGTTTTTGAGTGTACTACAACGGGAAGTGAACATGTGTTTCGAGGAATACCGATGTACTGATAATAAAAAAACTATTCTAACAGTAAGTAATTTCATTTCAATATTAACTTTCTGAAACACGGTACACATCAAAACGAATTGCGTTTCCGTGAGGTGAAAAGGGTCACGAGTTTATTGGTATGTGTACTCCACTTAGATAATTTATGTTGACGCGTAAAACATTCGGTGCGCTTGAAAACTTGGAATTTTTAGGCCTTTATTGTTCCACATAACATAAGTTACGATCAGCAATAAAACGTTTTTAGGTGAATTCATTCGGTTTCAAAACACGTATGTGTGCTTTATGCGGAACAAAATTTCTTAACAGTAGTTTACGAGTAGGTACTTGAGGACGGTACAGGTAGCTCGTTTAAATAATCTCGATTTTAATCTAAGTTTATTACGCTGCAAGCGAAAGTTCTAGAATTTAAATGACACCTAGAACACATTCTTCGATAAATTCAAACGTTACTAGCTAAAATAATGTCAGTTAAAACATGCAAATATGAAATATAATTTAGTAATTTGTCGATACACAATATTACAATATTAATAATTACAATATAGTTTTATTTATATTAGGACAGTAAATGAGTGACGATTAATCTAATAGCGCTCGAACGTGCCAAATCGCACTTGTTAGTGTATAAATAATAATGATCAAATTGAATCAGTTAAATATATTCGGCAGGCAAATACTGTTCGGTTTATTTGATCGTTCAAAATAGAATTATTTACTTTCGAAAAAGGGAAGTCATGTAAGCCATCAACTTCTGTCAATATTATAAACGGATATTATTTTCAGCGATTTCTTTTATAACTTTCCAAAACTCGATTTCCACTTGCACGGACACTCCATTTACACCCTATGAAGTATATTTGAACGTAACAATTGAAAAGTTTTCGAATCTTTATAAAGCTATCTTCGCCAAAGTATTTACCGTTATCATTGAAAGTTCGGGGTATTTCGGAAAGCTGTATTAAACGTCCGATTGATCGAAAAGTAACTGTACAGAAAGGCTGTCATAACTTTTTTGCGATAACGCAGCAGGCCTTGCAGTGATTACTGCTACAATAGCGATTTTTTTGTTTCATTTTTATTATTTACTAAGAGTAATTATGAAAACTTACATAGTAACGAAAAACAAACATGTTATGTGTAGGTATTGTTACTGTGATGTGAGGCTATTGAAATACTTTTATTAACTAGACGTAGAGAAATAAATATTTAAACCATTGAAAAATAAGTTATTTCTTCATAATATCTCAGCTGGAGTTAAGTAGGTCTTTGTAAACAACCTGCTGGAGCTGTTGACACAAAACCTCCGTTTCAGCGCTGACTGCAAATAGAGGTCGCTGTGTTTTTTCATCTTGAGGAAGCGGGAATTTAAATTTGTTTTATAATTAAAATATTAAATGTTTAAACGAAAACTGTGGAAACACGACTACTTATTACTTAGTATACCTAGTGCTTCTACTGTTTCTATGTTTAATGGTTTTGGATTTAAATAGCTAATAGTACCTACTTGTTTCCTATTCTTAATATTATTTAGAATTGATGAAATTGTACTTACTTCAATACTACGAGTACAGCAAGAAACTACAAAGAAAATGGTATTTGCAGTGATCTAACACTAAATTTCATTACGCCAGATCCCTTACGCAGTATTCAGAGGGCATCAATAACTTTAACGTGATAACTACTCGTATAGTTATTACAACTACGTCATCACCTTAATACCATATTATTTCTGATGAGCTGAGTCGAGTGGTTGCAAGCGAGTTGATCGAGACGCCCTGGGATTAAAGCCCGGTTCGGGTACTTTTGGATTTTTCTACCTTAGATTTTCTAGTAGTGGCTTGGTATTTGGATCTGTCCCTAGTGTATAGCAATAGGCTCACCTATATGATATATAATGAATATGAATATAAACGAACAATGAATTGTCGAAGTAATGGATGAAATTCGACTATATTTATATCAAGAGACCAGTAAATATGACAAATAAAAATGATTACAATAATTTAATGATATAAAATGTCACCACATGTTCTTTATTTAGCACACCGTATTTCGAAAGCAAGATAATATTACCATTAGCCTCTTTCTATAAGTGACGATGAATGCTCTCTCAAACCTTCAGAATCCACGTCGACCTTCCTTCAATTATTTTTCGCGCCACCTTTGTGAACTGTCGGGCGTGCTTAACAAGCCTCTGACGTACAAAGCACTCGATAAAAGTCTCAAAAGGCGAATGATCTGTGACTGACACTTGTAACCCGACGAAATGAGGTTTTGTGCGGTGATTGCCCATTCGATTTTTCTATAGCACGAAATGTGCTCATCAGCGTCAATCGGAAACTTGTATTACGCTTATTTTTGTTTTTGATCAAAATGTTAGGTATGTGTCTACAGACAATCATAGATCGGAGTTAGGTTTTGACAACCAGAGATATTCAGATAGTTTCTTTATATTCAGCTCTTTTTCTAATGTAAATGGTAAGTATGCAATATAATATAGCTCACTGTCAACTTTCTGAGTTTGTCAAGTTATGAGTGATAAATGATATATATGGGGTATAAATAATTTCTGATCCCTGTTCCATAGGAAGTAGGTATAACACAAATGATGAAAAGTTTGACTATTACACTTCTCTCTACTCCTTTGGGAAAATTCAGTCGAAATGTTATGTCCGTGTAGGCTCAATGGTCAAAAATCCATGTTATCATATAGAGAGAATAGTAAAACCGCGAAGATCATTCGTTTACTGATCACGCGTCTTTGAAATGATCCGTCTATTTTATGGGTGCGTGCTATACTTACGTAACAATGGGATTTGAAGGGATTTTTATGAGTATGTTTATGGGAGGACACCGTTGGTTTTCTTGTTATTTTATAATTTCTTATTACATTTATCGTTTATCTCGTCGTTTTAAGATTTAGGACGTCCTTGCCTGTTTGTGTTCTGTATATTTAGAAATGTATATCGTAAGAGACACACAGTATAGTTCACTAAAAGCATGTACATTGGGGTGTTATACACATGTAAAGTCCCGAGGGTCCCGAAAAAGTGGACAATATCTCATACTTTAATACAATAAAGTGATATACGATACATCTATAACAAAATTCAATAGAAAACAGGCTTCATCAGCGCGAACTACACGCACCCAACTAAATGGAGTCTTACATCATTTATCATTGCGGAAAGGCTGTATGCTTCACGCGAGGGAAAGATATGGACCCTTAATGTAGTTACATTAAGCCTTCAACCGACTCGTCTCATTGTAAATGGGTAAACGATAACCGATTTGCTACTTCTTCACGTTGCGTCCAACTTATGATGTCTTAAGCCAAACTTCACTACACTTAATAGTAAAGTTTGGAGAGATATAGAGCCTTGTTTAGAGGTCGATTGTGAATTACTGTGACTTCCGCTATTTCCATCGCTAAGCACCTATGTTGGCATTCCTGTGACAGCATGAAAAGTGCGATTTGCTAGTATAATGCTTCAAGTAAATGTCGATTCTACATTGTCTTTGGACTAACGCATTCTCAACAAATTCTGTCTAATTCAGTTTTTATTTCGATCCATACATCCGTTGTATGAAGTGATTATTTTTGTCCCCGTTTTATGGAACTCTACATAGTTGAGAGGGAAATAAATATACCTGCTTTATTTAACATCACGCCTATATTTCCCCAATATAGACAGAGGAATGTAGTACACTTTCACGATTCATCAATGTATAATGTTACACGTCGTACCATGGAGTGAGTGAGGGGAGTTTATTGCCATACACCGACAACAGTATCCGAATCGGAGATCTAACCTTGGACCTTTCGCTTAGTAGTTGCGCTCTCGACCACTAAATCAACGAAACAGCCGACTTGCTTTTCCCTTTCAATGAATCTCTGCACAATGATTTATAGCACCTACGTGCAAGTTAAGACTGATAGTAAAATTATTCGTATTGAATGAATGAAACCGTTTGAAATTGAAAACTGTTTTCTATATAGTCTCTATAAGGAAAAATGAGAAATTATGACGGAAGACTTCTAATATAAGGAGGTCTAATATAAGGACAGTCTGTAGATACATAATATGTTTAAACAGAGTGTATATAAAACAGATACTTACTAACGCATTGCATTATTTGCATCTCAGCTTTAATAACAAAAATGCATTATCAATATAATAATACATATATACTACTTAACGATCGCCATTGTCTATATTTTCCTCTTATCGTACGAGACCAAAAAGGTGTTAAATGTACACAAGATTATTGCTCTAATAATACACCCAACAATAGAAATACGTGAATACAAACGTCGCTTAGCAAGCCATTTCTTCCAGGATATCTTAGGGTATTAAACGTGAGAAACTAAAAATGACAATATAGGATTTTTATTAATGTATCAAGATTAAATGGAGAGAGATTTGACTAGACTAGTTGAATGGAACAGAAGTCTGTTATTATCATTATCACCATTATCGTCACGAATAGTCCATTACAGAGCAGGTAGAGAGCACCGAGCGACACGTATCTTTATTTTTACAGACGTGTGCTCAATCTACATCAAATATATAATTATTATATCGTAACGTTAGGTCAGTTGACGGAGTAGGCAGAAATCACTAGGAGCCACTTTTAAATTCAAAAATATACGTAATTTAATATGAAACAAATATATATATTTTTTTTCAATATAAGCCTTTATATCATCCAGTAGATTGTAGTTTCGCATTTAAACGACATGTTGGTTTCTCGTGTGTTGACGTTATGATAAAGCCAATTATAGTTGACCAATTATAAACGTGTCGCTCTTAACCGGAGACCGTGTCCGGTCCGCAAACATTTTGGTAGAGCGAGCGAAGAGGGTAAACTTTGGCGTTTTCAATTACGCTGTAACGAAGCCATGTTTCCCGGATATCATCATGTTGTTGTCGCAAACATGTTCGGTTAAACGTTTATTGTGCGCCAATGCTCTTAGTATGTATACTTTCTTAACAATATTTTCAATTTTGTTTTTGTCAATTTTGTTTGGTGGCTGCCTCGTTGATCGATTAGTTGCAAGCGCGAGTGCTGATCAAAAGATCCAGGGTACGATCTCCGGGTCGCCTCATGTTGGTTTTTTTTAAGTTGGAATTTTATAGGAGAAGCTCAGAGTCGAGATTTAGGACCGGTCTATGGCATAGGCTCACCCCTATTCCATAGTAGGACGCATTACATGAAATGTTGGAGTGTACTAAACTTGTCTGTTTATCTCTTCAAATTTTACAGGCGTATGTTAACTTTGTTTACGGAATTTACTTATATGCCCGTTAAATATAGGTATCTTTTCTGTAAAATAGTATCATCTTTTTCATAATTACGGAAAAGTGTTTCCGTGCGGTCTCTCATATTATAACGATTTATCGTATCTATTGCATTTACTTAATCGTACCTGTTATAATATCCTTAACCTGTTATTAGTTATTTTCCTCGTATTTTTTCGATGTGCAATTTCGGTTGTAACTAAATTGTCAATTAACTATAGAAGTGTTCAGTATTTAGTTATTACTATACGAATTCAGTTTTGTAAGAAAAATTTCGACCAAATTGTAGGTAATGGATGTATTTACCTTGTTAGAGAAGAAATGTTTCATAAATAAACTTTATGAAATAAAATAAAACAGTCATTGTTTATGTTCATAATTAAGACTGTGGTCAAACAATAGCACAGGGTAGAGATTTTATTTTAAGTTTTAATTACAAATACCTTGGCGATCGAAGGTGATTAATGAATAAGTCCCATTTTAACCACTGTCAGACTACCAGGGTTAATAACATTTTATAGGAATGAAATATTATTAAAATTAGTTTGAAATATTGTGCCCTGATAACTATAAATAAGTATTAACGAAGATTTCCATTGGCATCAACACGATTATTACATTACACTATTACGTTTAATATCGTATATGCAGAATTATGGCCAATATTTTCGGATCTGAATGTTCCAGTGCATTACAGTTATCAGTAGCGGAACATTGAAAATCCAGGATTATAACAGTAACTTCGGAGCTGTCGTAACTGTGACAGGACACGGTCGCTAGGCCGATTTCATAGTTAATCTGTTGGACAGTTGTTTCGCACTTGGCAGTTCATATTTCCACTCTGTTCACACTTTACAGTACAAATTAGCATGCCTTTGAACTTCGAAAATAATTCTCTGACACATTCAAAATTAACTTTCATTAATGTCACGTCTGTTAGCAATTAGCTTTTATTAATTTCACACCTGCCACAAAAATTTTATTATCCTCTCACGATTGACTGGCTGGAAAGGTATTAGGCGTTAAATTCTCACGTTGTTATAGCTTTATTATGAACTTATCATGATAAAGAATTAAATGAATAAATGAAATAAATTACTACGTAGAAATATCTATTTAGCTGTTTTAAAAATTATTAATTCCAATATAATCAAATATCGTATTATTACAAATATAAAAATCTCTAAAAAGCGTTTCGCAAAAACGTTCAATAGATGGCGCAACATGTAGAAGCTCAACTAAGCATTCGAATAGTGACGTAAACTTTCCTCCTACTATACATGTACGCAATTTGAACGCGGTACCTGATGTATTTTATATACGTGATTTTCTTTTCAAATTAAATTGTCATAAAATTATAACTATGCAATAATAATAAAAAAAAAACCTTAATTAGGCTATTCCAACTGATAATAATTTTCATTCATATATAACAAATTTAAATACCTTTACATACAAAATTGAAATAGTCCAGAGCACAAGATTAAATAAACAATCTTAAATATAACATTATAATTTCTACATTTGCTTACTGTGCAAAATCATAACCACTAAACCATCTGCAATTAGTTCGAGGCATGTCGGTCACGTGGAATCAGCGTTTTAATATTCCAATGCTAAGCACGGATGTCACTGGAATTGCCATTGGTGAGAGCGCCGAGTTTAATAGATTACGTAGTTTCAATGCAGATATATACGAGTGAGACACATAGTAGAAGACTGTTTAATACATTTTTAACCTCTGTAAAGCCTTCACTCCGACAAGCTTAAATGTCGCTTACATGATGACAAATAGACCTTGAGCGCTTTAGAATATAATACATATAATATTATGCACATATGTGCTCGTGAATATTTACTAGCAGTCCCCTAACAAAAATTTGTTTACAACCTATATTTCAAAATATATCAATTTCAATATACAATAGCGTCGAAGTTACAGGCGCTTAGGAGTAAACCGTATAGAGCCGGTACTCCATTGTACATAAGTTTCCAGAAATAACCACTTCACAGTTCAAGCGGATCACGTTTCGTATACATTAACACGTTCGCAAATCCAAGATCATCTCTTGGAGTTTGTTGCGCATTTGAATAACATGGGCGACATATTTTTTACAGCTATTGTCACACGTTCATTTTTATTATCTCTTCATTTACATGTCAAGATACATAAATATGTTTGCTTGAATGTTTTAATGTGTTATAATTTTGTTGATACATTTTAATACCACGTAATATTGATGATGTCGGTTTTACTGTTTAATGGAAATTGGAAGTGTGCCTAGCTTGCATAATTAGTACTTAAAACTCCTTAATGTATTTATTTATTTCTGACTGCCAGTTAGTGGAGTAGTTACAAACGCGGTTGTTGATAGAGAGGCCCTGAGTTCGATCTTTGGATCTGGGTACTGTTGGGTTAGGAAATAAATTTTACCATAATGTAAGTCTTAAGTTTTTTGAACCCGTACTGTCTTATTAATTTTTAGTATTACCTCCTATCTTTGAAAAATCGCAGTGTAATTTGTCGCAAAAACTTTTATTAAGTTTTGATAACTAATTTAACAAGTATTTAAAATCATAATTTTTAATTTAGTGTTAACTGAATTGAATATTTATAGATTAATTGCCCTTTATGAAGAATATGTATGGAAGAATATGAACACCGAAACTTTTATTTAAAAAAAGTCCGCCGTTTTGATGTTTGCTATGTCTGAAAAAAATCTATATGAAAAAGGTTTTATTTGTATGAGAGTGTTACTGGCACGCTAGAAAAGTTGGGATTTATAAAAAAGTTGTTCCTATTTCAAGTTCAGTGCATTATTTCGATGCGAACTGTTGAGAGTTCGTGTTAACCTACATCACTTTCAGAAAATTACTGCTGAATAAATCCGTATCGTTGATATTTTTGTGAGAAAGTACAGTTATTTAGTGGTTTCTCAAACGGTTGATAAGACGATAAGAATAAATACAGTTTGATGCCGTCTGAAAAAGCTTGTAATGTTGTTGTGGCTCAAGAACAAAAAACAATATTAAATGTGTACTTCCATAAGAAAGATTACATTTTGGACAGTCCTATTTCTGGAAGAAAATCATTCACTAAACCAGAGCTTCTGCAGCGAGCGTTACGATCGCAAAAATTATACAATCGGCCGCAATAATAAACGGTAACAAACGCCCTCATTAGACACTGCGAGGGAGTCGTGTTCCAGTCGCGAGTCCATTGTGATGAAGGGAAGTTTCGCTCCTTGATGAGGGCTTTATCCGCAACAAGATCGTCTTGTGCATTATGATAACCAACTGCCCGTTCGCGAATCACTGATATAAACTTGTTGTAAATTTCCAATTGTGGACCGTTTTTGCACTTACAAAAGGGACTTTCCTTGCTTTTACATTATTAGAAACATTTATTTTGTATAAGTTTTCTCGAAATGAAAAGTGTCATTACGATAATCTCGCTCATTCTCTATTGTGGGACCTTAAACGTAACAGGTGAATCGTGCTATTGTACTGCTCTCCTTTCGTAAATATAAGCGTTAAGATAAATTAACCACCGTTAATCACAATTAAATTTAAAACAGGAACCTTTTTAATTTAATTGTAGCAAGAAAAGATTCGCTTCCAATTCGTAAATATTAAATTCATCAGACTACATAAACATTATGTTGTCTGAATATGTGAATCCACGTGATGTTTTTAACGGACTCTTATATCAATTATTTTCAGGTTGAATGGCCATGGAATAGTAAGTCAGCGTAGCAATGATCGAACGATTCGGCGAGCCGTTGAGCCCATCGTCGGATTTTCGTAAAAGATTACCGGTGATACACAACGATGTCGTATTGAGATGACACATATGTATCTATATACTCGTACATGTCATACACGTGGAAGGGCCACGCTCATGCCGGAATGTTTTGGTCTTCATAGTGAATTGGGTCAACTGAGAGCGAATTGAAATTTCGAATATCACCGTTATTTTACGACAAAATCACGATTACACACGAGTACATCTCGAGTTAATTTTAACAACGTGAAATTATAACATTTCGATGCAATTATTATTCTGTATGGGCAGTCTATGATGTTTTCACGAAAGCTTGCGTCTCCAACATTACATATCATCTCGCCAATTTGTCATACTTTGCCAGGCAGCATTGCCCCGGGGCTGCGTGACTGACATACATTATCGACAGCCAATTGTCGACACCTGGCTACTCAATAGCTACATCACGAAAAAAGCCGTTTTATGTGAGGCACATCAAACCATATCACGTTCTATTGAAATGCTTTAGATCATTAGGACAGCTGATGCTAGGATAAATGATGTTGGAGTTGAAGAAAATCTTTCACTAGAACCCTTAAAACGAAATATATAAAAGCTACATTGAAAAGATAAGAATCACTTCAGAGACATTTCACACTGTCGGTTTGAACAACAATTGGTTCATTAAACTATTAGTATATAGCTACGCGCTGCAGTTTGTTAGTGTCCGCTATATGTTATTCGTTCATTAAACTAGCTATTCTAAATCACTCACTCACTACTCAATGATTCACGCTTAATTTACCATCGTATTATGTTGAAAATACCTCGATATTAATGTTAAAAATGATGCTCATTATTCGGACACAAACAAGCTCTCTGTTTATACGACGACGCCATCCCGCGGGCGCCTGGCGGGGAGCGTGACGCGAGGTGAGGTCGAGGGGGCGATGCTGTAACTAACCTTAACTCGAGTTGCTCCAATTAGACGGCTCTTATCTCGCTAGCTCGAACGCAAAGGCGAACTGGAACTTGGCGCGAGGTAATGATTTTTTAACACAGTATGAAATCAATACTTGTATAACGAATATTATGTAAACGCAATTTATAATAATAACGGGACGTATAACGAAACGAAACACTGCCAGGGTTACATGCCTCTGCCTGCACCTTGGGGGAAATAGAGGTGTAATATCATGTAATGTTTATAATAATTAAAGATACACTTTATTGTTCACCAACTTCACAATTAAATGATTACACATACAAATATATTTTTCTGTCAAATCCTTGTTCACGAAATGCATGATAAATTTGATATTTTGTTCTACAGACCTGTAAGAGCAATACAAGAGGATCACATTGAAAGCAAAACAAATGAAATAGTCCCGAGCCCGCACTATTTCCAATCGTACTAAAAACAACGATCTTACAATTTTTAGCTGTAAACTTACAGACTTAGTATAATATTTTGTTAACTCTACTGCGCGGTCCATTCTACTGTATACTTACTCCAGGTGCAAATCTTATTCTGTTTTATCACTCTCACAAGTCATTGTCGCGAGAGAAACGCGACAGTATAATACGATTATTACACTGACGTCCGATCTGTCTCACACCAGCAATCAGTTTTCAGTACAAAAAATTATAATGAACGTTGAAAGTATGTATTTTTTACCATAGAAAGCCATATAACTATCATTATTATTCACTGCTCTGCTAAGAGCATTTGTATTGCTATATATTTTTAACTTGTTTATTGCATTCAATCCAGATGCTAAAACCGTGCAATAAATTTACAATAATTATGATCTATATTATATACATAGGTATACATAACAACAATAATATCATAATAATATGGAACGATAATGTCGTGGGTTCAAGATTTTCAATTTTATTACTAGAGAATTGAAATGAAATAAAAACTGATGTCGCCGCACGCCCAAGTAAATGTCAACGACCTATAAAATAATAATTAGAGCGCAGTAGAGGGAATATGAGTGAGAAAGATAATATTAGCAAAGAACAGAAACACTTCAGGGTTCTTTTATAGCAGCTACATCAGTGTCCCAATTAATTATACCATATGGAGCCTTAAAAATGTGATTGCATTGTACCTAACTGTGATTGGTAAAACAATAATAGTGCGTTTATGCGTATCATTGATCCGATTATTGACGTATAATTGTATAGTTACCTATACATTAGATTTAATTTAAAAAATATATATATAATATCTTAATATTGACACTTCAGGGCGCTCGAGATTTAAGTTTAACGTGTAATTAATTTTTACACAGATATAATTTAACAAGGGTTTACAGGTGAGGACGCGAGTGATTCTTTTCAAAAATAGTGTTTTAAAGGAAATTGTTCAATTGGATGCGAAATAAACAGAACGAATTGGTATTAAATACATAGTAACGGGTAAAACTGAGAAATTATTCAACAGCACAGATAGTGTCTCTCCTAGGAAATAAGCCAAAAAATTATGACGCTGAAAATACTGGGGGTACCCTAATCAAAGAGCAGTTTCAACAGAGACAAACTCTGACGCGGGAAATAACGATTCCCAGGGGAACGTGGGTGGGTTGAGGGGGACAGACGATGCGGGGTCACCTGCACTGAATATCCTCATTCATTAGTCGGGTTCATTTGGGAACAGTACCTTGCACCGCTCAGCTAATTTTGTTTGGGTGTTTTATACATGGGCGATATTTTGGGAAATTTCTTTGAAATTCATTTTTGTGGTATCTAATGCAGTATTTCAAACATGCACTTATCCGATGAGCGAACATACAATAAAAGAAAATGCTGAAAAGATTGCAAGTTGAGAGCGGATCTTAGTCGAAATTTTGGAA
>DWME01005307.1:0-15091 GCA_018244795.1 Parelbella ahira ahira | reverse complement strand
GCATCAGTATCAATCCCTAATCACCCCCTGATAGTTATTTTGGAAATATATTTCATGTACAGAATTGACCTCTCTACGGATTTATTATAAGTATAGATGTTCCTTCAACAGGTGGGCAGGAATCAAATCAAGGAACCCGAGAAAAAATATCAGGATTCAAGCCAGAACTCCGGAAGAGGGCAAGGTGTGCCTTCATCCCAGCAGTGTGATGGCTGGCAGCCAAGCGACTAAAGAGTCTTTGTCAAAAGACCAGGTTTTCAACAGACTTGGGGCTAACTGGCTGGTGTACTGGATCAAGCGCCGTTCAACCCATCTCTACATATTGGATGTGACTTTAATATACACATTGCCACTTCTGTTTTTTGGTGATTTTGTTATAAGTAAAGGTGAGTATGTAATAATTATACTGTTTTATTAGTAAATATATTTTTTTTATGGGAAAGTAGTTCGATTTAATGTTCATACATCATTATCAAGCATTTTTAATGTTATTGTATTGGGCACAGGTTAACAGGGCACAGGAGATAGGCTGATGTTGTTGTTGTAAAGCGAACTCAAAATATACACAGATAAAAATAAATAAAAAATCTACATAAAATTAAAATTCTTTAAAATTGATATTATTGCAATCTTTGAAATTGACATGCGAAAATGTTATCACAGGCATCAAAAAGCTTTTTCTGCTCCAAGGGGCCAGACTCCTCAATTTTATAACACTCTAACAATAAGTTAAGCCCCGTCCCTCAGATGTGAAGCTCAGTTGACCACTAGAGTTGCCAAAATATAAAGATTCCACAACAACTAGTAATCCAAAAAATTGTTTCACATACCTGTATTCATAAGATGTGAAATCAACCATGTATCCTATGGAATGTATACTATTGATGACTATGTATTCTATTGATGAATATTTTATAATTTAGACTATTGCCTTAACCATCTCATTATGAGAGGTGAACCATGTTCCAACAGTGGAATAAAAAGTGAAAAAAGCTGACAGAAACATTATAATTGATGTAAAAATCAAAGCCTAAAGATGGTTGGCTGTATTCAAAATCCTTGCCAATGTCTAAATGTTTCTTTGTCTCCAGGTTCCAATGCAAACGATGAATGCATACTTGATGTGTCAACTATAAAAGTTCTAGTCAAGAAAGAAACGGCTGACCTTCTCTACGACCTGAGAGCTCTGTTGGATCTCGTTTTGGCCTCCAAGGTCACATCTTCCTACAACAATGTAACTCGTACAAGCGAGTTTGAGGAACAGGTCCTGAAGTAAGGTTTTTGAAAAGTATTTAATTTTTTTTACCCTAATTTGTTGTTTGCTTTCATTGTCATATATGAAAAATAAAAGAACTCACTTGAACTACCATCATCATTAACTCTCCTTTATCTTTCAGCCTCAGGTTTCCTCTCAGCATGTATAGGGTTACTTACAATAGAATCATATGATAAAAATGTAAATGATTAGAATAATTTATAACCGACAATCCAATTTATAATATCTTACTAAAGCTGTACATAAACTTATTACAGATCTGTATTGACACACTCATCCTGGGAATGTAGTGAAACAAACACATAAGCAACTAATTTAAATCTTTGTCAGTTTATAAAAATGATTTGCACAATACCATTAAATCTCTAATCTTAAGAATGTACTCATTATAATAAATTGTCTTTTTTTATATAATTGTTTTGATAGCCTTATTTACCTTGAATTATAGGGCAACCTACTTGACAAATTCTATTTTGTCTACCAAATAATAACAACTTTCTTTACATACTTTGGAATATTAATTTGGATGTTCAAGCAATAAATGTTCATTTTCATTTGTTTCAGCACTGTGATTGAACTCATAACAGCTGAAGATGACCAAGCTGACTCTGTTGGACCTGACATATCGGATTCTGATGCTTCAGAGCCTGAAAACAATGATTTTGAATATGATATCTCATACAGTGAATCTTAAATGAGACTAACTCGACATGGAATACCAAAGTTTTGTGTTAAGGATTTTCATGAAATACTCATAGTATTTATTATTATCGACTCTGTTTTCATTATGTAATATATGATGACATAATAATGAATTTCCTTCTAAGATATTTCCAGAGCACTATGATGTGAGGCTCGGAAAGGTGTGTTAAAAGCTCTTTTTCAATATTGGCAACACATTGACAACTGGTGTTGCACAGGCCTATAGGCATTTACCATCAGATGGACCAGCCTATTTGCAGGGTAAATTTATAATAAAAGAGGACTTTTTAAATATTATACATTGATTATTCATCTTTTTAGCTCCAAGAATGAAAGTTAAAAATTAATTTTGAAACAACTGAGCAAATTGTTACACATGGCGCTGTGTGTGGTGTGTTTGTAAAGATACAGTCTTTAACAGTGTGTGAATATATGCATAGACAAAGGAGAAAGAAAATGCCCCCTATAAAATTTATTACAATTTAAAAAATGTAATATGTTAAAAGTTTTACACTAGCAAAATGAATGAAAATGTTTAATGTAATGGATACTGAAAAGCCTTTTAATATTCTTTTAAGATTCCTGTCAATAATTTGTATCTCTTATTTATGATATTTCTGCATCATCGAAATTTAATAATTCATTTTGTTCAAGATAATGTGAAGCAAAAACCTATTCTATTGGTTCAAATTCACCCTAATATGTTGTGGTGATATTCAAGAAACTTTTACATCAAGGCGAAGAAGTTTGCCAGCATTGTTATACTTTACATATTTATTATAATTACCTTTTATTTATTATTATCATCAACCCAAGTCCCATAGGGGTTAGGAAGGGAGCACCAAGTGCCAAATGGCTATCGTTATGAACCTGATGTGCTTTGCTACATTAATTCCTACCTTCAAATATGTACACGTCTGTTTTAGAGACTTCTGACTCCCACATCAGACAGTATCTCACTTCGTTTGCTCAAGATAAATGAGGTTTTTGAGTTTTTTGATTTACAGTATGAAATAAAACTATTTTCCAAAAATATCTGCAAGGAATGCTTTTTAATCTCTATTTCAAAATAACACAACTTTCATAATTATATTTGAACAGGTTTACGTGTTTTAAACATTTAACATTAAAAAATAAAAATCGTGCATGCTCTCCGTTTTTTGCTGCCAGTATCATGAATACTATAACCGTAGTAACAACTGTAGCAACGTTACAATGAGATGTAGTTTTGTTTACCAAATGCGAGTAAGCCTTTATAATTTCCTACATTTTAGAACACATTTTCATTCAATGTATTCTTATAAATTTAGTCTTTTTTTGTAGTCTTCGTGTAGTAACAAACACTATGGCAACAAAATGTCAATATTTTAAAAATAGTTAACGTAATATACGTACGTAATTATATTTTAATATATTATAATTATCTATTGTACTGTAGATTTAAGTATTAGTAGTACTTTAAATACATTGTATTTTAAATTTACACAAATATTTACTGAAATATAATGTAGGTATTCATAATCTTATCTACAATAAATGTAACATGAACTCTTTTGCATTTAATAACTTAAAAAAAATCTTTAGCTTATATTTATTAATTGTTCAACGGTTAATTATTGTTCTCAATTCTTTTTCCGCTGCATGTAATTTTGATCGAAAAGAAGTTAAGTTCTACGTTCGTATAGTGCTTATAAGTTGGGTGGACACGTTTATTTTCGTCCTTTTGAAAAAACATTACTTCGCTAGATACAGTTTTTCATTAGATGGTTTTTTTTATCTACGCAAATTATTAAACAAAATCTTTTGTATACATACCTACAACATTTCGACTTATTTTAGAATCTTGGCTAGTAATCGTTATTTATTTGTACTCATTTTGTCTGACTTGTACAATGTTTTGTGTATGTGTATGTGTCAGTCGCAATTAAATATCCTATCAACATTGAATGTGTAATTCATGTTGGTGAAATTTACCGGTTTTGTTCCTTTTTAGTTATCCTTCAACTATTGGTTAACACAGTGGAAACGCGAATTAAAATTTGCTTGGCAGTAAGTTGATATTTTTACTTATATTCTATGAAACTTAATAAAAAAACTGTAAATACGCTGCTTTCTTTCATATTTTTTTCACATTTCACTGTCATTGTCTTGCTAAGTGTAAAATTAATCTCATTCAAGAACAGTGTGACGTACGAGATATTATCACAAAACTGATTAAATATGACAAACAGAACAAATATACAATTATAGTGTCATAATATATCAACAGTCGAATGAGAACATTGTTATCATTCATGATAAAAAATATTTTCAATGTCGAATAAAGTTTGAAAACAAACACTTGGCAGTTATTATGTATACTTTATTTTAATTTCATTTGGAACAATGTTGGCTAAAATCAAGGTACGTTAATAACCTACAAATTCCTAAATTGAAAAAGAAACAGCATAAAATTTTAATTTATCTATTTGAAATAAAGGTATATAGGAATGTAAATGTTCTAAACGATTTTAGGGGAGTTCTAAAAAACCATTCGTATTAATAAGTCGCAGGTTACACAATCAGTACCTTATTACAAATGAAAACAACGGGACACGGGAGATAATTTTAAATCATGAAAAAACTAAGTAAGTAACCTCCATCGCAGCATATACTTACCATTTTGTTTATTCTTTGCCAGATAATATGTATGAATTGTCTATTTCAGGAATTCTCTATCACTTGAAATGATGAGTAGCCTTAATGAAGCAATCAATGCAAATAAAGATGATGTTTCTTTAAGAGCTATAGTTCTGGCAGCCAAAGGTAATGTGTTCTCTGCTGGACACAATCTAAAGGAGTTAGTAAGTATATAGAAAACTTGAAAACTGAATAACTTACTATTATTATATATCATAATCATTATGAAGGTATGTGACTTTGACCTCTATCTTATTATAGAATTACTAGAATATGTAATATCATGCCTGCAACATGTACACTCCAATGTTTCACCCATTATGTTTAAGTCCCATGGAATAGGTAGTCACTACTAAATATTCTAAATTAGAAAAATCCAATAGTACTGGACCCAGGATTTGAACCCAGAACCTCCCGATTGACAGTCATGCTTGCAACACCTTGTCCAACAAGGCAGTAACAAATGAGAGTAATTATAAAATCTTTTTCAGTTACATATTATGTTCAATCTTAACCATCTAATAGATTGTTATATGTAATAATTAATTTTATTCCTTCGATATTATTGTATGTGATAACTAACATATAAAGTATTTTATTATTATTCTTATGTTGTCACCACATAGTGCAGGTAAGCTCTTTGGGAATAGACGTATTTCTCACTATAAGGTATGCCTACAAAATAATTAATTGTACTCTTTACCTACAGCAACAATCTACTGGTATAGGACACCATAAATTAATTTTCAATAAAGCCACAGAACTGATGAAATCGATAATTCACAGTCCGGTACCAGTGATTGCAAAGGTAAATTTCAACAGCTAAAATAGTTATATAAATACATTACACTTCATAGTACTATTTAAAAATAGAAAATTATTATCAGGTAAACGGTTTCGCCACAGCAGCAGGGTGTCAGCTGGTTGCCACCTGTGATATTATTCTTTGTTCTGATACAAGCAAATTTTCAACACCCGGGTAAGGAACTAAAACACTCAAAAAACAACAAAACTTTGGAACTGTGGTCCTTCATAAAAATAATTTTCAGGGCAAATTTTGGTATATTTTGTTCAACCCCCGGAATTGCCGTTGGACGATCAGTGCCCAAATCTCGAGCTATGTACATGTTACTGACAGGTTTGTTCCTTTTGCTTATACCTCTGCACAATATTTGCTTACAAATCTGTACTCTTTTCTTAATATTATCTGCTGTTAGTTGTTCTTTTTTTAATGTTATCAGTGTCTATTCTTTTAGCACAGCAAATTAAATCAATTAATCCTGGAATTGTTGTATTCTAGTAACTATCCAATTTTTTAATGTTGCTCCATAATGCTGTATCTGCTGAAACAGCAGACACCCCCACACCTGCACTCGGAACAAATAAAAGATTATTACTGAAGTTGTAACATTATTTCGGGGTATATGATCAGATTTAATGTTCTTTTTAAATCAATATATGTGTATTAGATAAATTTCAATTCTGATCTAGGTACACAATTGGTTTATAAACAATTTGAATAAAAAAAATTAAAAAAATGTATAAATGTATGTAAATCCGAGCTATGAGTGATTTATACTCTTATGACACATTAATAGTAACTGCAACTCACTGCATAGGTACTCACACACCATTCTTTTTTACTTCCTTGTAGGGAATAGGAATTGTTTTAAAAATGCAACCCAATGCTTTATTTTACACATTGTATGTTTCAATCCCAAGGCAAGGAATTGAAATGAAGCAGGCATTGTTGCAGAAATCCATGAAATAATTAAATGTATTAATGGTAAACATTTCCTGTTCTTTTCTTTGTCTGGTAACTAAGTAGTACATCAATAATTGCAAAGCTTTTTTAGGTGAACCTTTATCTGCGAAAGAAGCCTACGAAAGTGGTCTTGTTACTAAAGTACTTCCGGCTGATCAGCTTGATATTGAGGTTGAGAAAATAGTACAACAAATTAAAGCCAAAAGTCGCAGAGTCATAACATTAGGTAAGGAATTCTTTTACAAGCACATGGATCTCAATTTACTTGAAGCTTACAAATTGGGAGAAGAGATCATGGTTAAGAACATCAATATGAAGGATGGACAGGAAGGAATAAAAAGTTTTGTTGAAAAGAGGAAAGCAGTCTGGAGCCATGAGTAAAAAAACTTTTTTTTTATTTACACCTAAATTTACTTGCCGCTATCAAATAATTATCTTTTGATGTATCATACATGCCAGATATAATAGTTAAAACATATTAAACCTCACAATTGAAACATACAATTAAGATATAAACTAGACATTGAAAGATGAAAACCTTTGAACTACATGAATGCAGCTGTATATTTTAGCTGTTTATTTTTCTTTTTGTTTATAAATTCTTACATGTTTAATAAAAAATATGTTTGTTACCATATATATTTTACATTATATACATATTCCTTTACTGTTCATGGATAATATAATAAAAAAAACACATCATATTTAATATTTACTTTCATTGGCTTCACAATAAAGTTACAAAAACCTAGGTTTTAACAATACAGAAGCAAAAGTTTATATGAATAATATTCAACACGAATCCTCCTAAGACCTTCAACACTTATCGCTATCCAAACTTCTATAGAACCTGCCGGAAATTAGCAACCTTATGTCTGAAGAACCTAAATGTCTGGTTACATTACTACTGATAAATGTTCCTGCTTAGTAACAAATAAAAGTGCAATTCATGTTTTCACAGTTTTACTGTTGACAATACTATTTTAAATTGTCTATCAATGTTATTTTTATCTATTGTTACTAAATAGCAAGAAATATATTTCAATGTTGGTGGTATGAAAAATCTTAAATGGCAGTATTATAATTTAAAATCAGTATTGTTAGAGAATATAAATGAATGCAAATCGAACCTACCCTACATAATACATCATAACCATTATGATTATTGTTAAATAGTTGGTTAATTTAAAAACCACAGGTTATACAAAGAAAGGTTATCAAATAGGTCATTGCTGTAAGTCATGCAATTTTAATAAAGTTTTTCTTTAAATATCAATAACTTAATACAATTAAAGTTAATCTTACGAATCAAACGCTTGTTATCAGATTTAGCTTCTTAATATACAGTGTCATATAGTAATGACAGAAAACTCTTATGTTTTAATTGTAACACTAAAATGGCCGAGTGCCTATCTATTTGTGGTATGGTTACATTGTGCATAATCAATTAACGCTAGGAGACATTTTTGAAAGTATTTATATAATTATTAAAATCTGATCGTATTATAATTAGAGACTGCCATAATAGCACATCAATTTTAGGATGTAGAACGGAGGAATGAATCTGATTATTTGAATTTCAGGCTTATCACTAAATATATCAACTTCAAATAGCACAGAGAATCAGAAAGTAATGAATCGACAATAATGATTCATGAAACTGTACAAAGTTTATTTAGAAAAAATATGTTAGAAATAGCTTTTTTGCCAACTGAATACAATAGCGGCTACACTTACAAATTTTAATTATGGGAATTTCAACATATAAATGTTAGGAACACATGCAAATTTAAAGAAAAAATGTATACATTAAAAGCTTAGCCTTATAGTATTTTACAATAATTCAGTTGTCAGCATAGTGTTTATCAGTGAAAATCAGATAAGGGTGCCATCAATGAATACAAATTGTCTATTAAAAACAAACATGTGAGCTGTTTTAATTATCAATTTAACTGAATAAATATCATTATTTATATTAGAGTAACAACTAATTGCTGTTCATTAGATTAGGACTATATTAACAATGAGTCAAGTTTGACTGTGTTATTTTGACATGTGTGGGACAGCTATAATAATAATTATTGTATACATTCAAAGCAGCTCCTCATCTGATCTATCTAAATAAGATTTGGACAACTGAGCCATCGTAAAACCCAATGATAGAACAAGGATTGAAAGTAGCTAGCCTAATAAATATGTTAACATCATAATATACCATTAAATTACATACAAATGTATAGTCTTTCATCTAAGTTGAAAAAACCAACATTCACAATATGGGAAGTTGTTTCTGTGTGTGGAAAGATCGATGATTCCCTTTCCTTGAAGCAAAATGCATCTAGTCTCACTTCTTTGCCAGTTCATTTGACAGCCAATCGAGACCTTCGTACAGGCCTTGGCCCTGTGTCGCACATGTTGCTTGAATGTACCACTGCAACAATGAGAAAATAAATAATTATTTTGGTTAGTCTTAATATGCTGTATAAAATCCTATTTTATTTTATTTGTTAATGAAAAAGTAAATAACGTAACTTCACACCTGTAATCCGTGAAGAGGTAGCAGGGTACCAGGTGTAATACCCTCCCACATATTTGTACAAAAGAATTATTAAAGATAAAGTATTTAGATAGAAGAATGCTATATATACATATGGCATTAATAGTTGACATAGGAAGAAAACAACATCACATAAAGAATTCTTTTCTTTATGGTTTCTTCAAATAACTCATTATCATCATCATTGTCGCCTCTAAATGTCCACTATTAGACATTAGGCAACCCCTAATCGGAGCCATTTTTTCTGGTTCTGGGCCTGCCAAATCCAGCAGCTTCTTGCTGTGTTCTTCAGATCATCACACTGTCTGGTAAGAAGGCAAATAATTATTAACCAATAAATAATAAGTAATTACAACTTACACGACGATTTCTCAAATTGCTTAAATTTAATGCATTGGTAAGTTCAGCTGTAGTCATGGCATTGGGCATGTCTTGCTTATTAGCAAATACTAATATAACTGCATCTCTTAGTTCATCTTCGTTCAGCTGTAACAATCAATATTATTGCATTATTGTATGACTCATTTGGAATATAATAATTATATTAAATATTACAGACTAATTGGCATGACCTAATTATAACCACATGTTGAGAAATACATTCAGCTCATACTGTTTATTATTATATCATATAAATCGAATATAAGGTGCTATCCTTGAATATAATTATATTTAAATCATGCCATACTACAATTTACTTGTAAGTTGCACTTTCATTTAAAAAAATATTATGAGCAATGCATGAATATACAAAATGTATTGGAGTTGTAAACTGAATACATACAATAAGAACAACATAAATGTTTGTATACCTCCTTTAGATAATAGTGAAGTTGCACACTTTAACACAATAAGTATCAAGAGAACATTATCTGATACCGTATTGTACCACACCATAGACTATTCCATTACATGATGCCCCAGGGACAAGCATTTTGGCACACTATCTCACTACAGTTAAACATTTCAATAAGAGGTATTGAAAACAAAGGTATTAAAACACACCATATTAGCGAGCTCATTTTCGGCCTCCGCTACTCGTTTTGTGTCGCTCGAATCAACAACGAATATAAGGCCCTGCGTATTTTGATAGTAGTGGCGCCAGAGCGGCCTGATCTTATCTTGACCGCCGACGTCCCACACCGTGAAGCTGATGTTTTTGTACTCGACCGTCTCCACATTGAAGCCAATCGTTGGTATAGTTGTCACAATCTCGCCCAGTTTTAATTTATAGAGGATGGTGGTCTTGCCAGCGGCATCCAAACCAACTGTAATGAAAATGATAGCCACATAAATACCAAAAGCAACTAAGTTCTAGCAGGTAACATCAAAGGATTCTACGTAATCTTCGACCGATGAGGTGTCATGTCACTCACCCATAAGGATCCGCATTTGTTTTTTTCCAAAAAGCTTCGTAAAAACACTGGATAACGTCAGACCCATGTCTTATATTATTGCTGCAAAATTTAAATATAAGTTAATAAACGAAAATATTGAGAAACTTCTCTAAAAACAAAGAAATAAAATAACTTAGCGGCTATACGTCAACGCACACACGATACACACTTAATTTGTGTTGCCACATTATGAAGCACAATTGACAGCAGAAACTCTTGAATTCTATTTTTCTTCTTTACTGTTCTTGGATCTAATGAACTAAAATATTTCTACCACCCGTTTTATACACATTTATGTGTGTTCCCATTTTCCTCTTTACTGATTCAATCCGATATTATTTCACAACGATTTCGATTCTTACAATCGTGGATGTTCCACGTATTGCAGTGTGATTCGCACGATTAACGTTGGCAGAAATACCATATTCAATTTATAAAAGCCTTTACTGTTTATAAATGTTCACTAAACAAGATTTCAGGGATTATCTTTATTTAGTAAACTAAAAGTAAAATTTAAACAATTTTTAAATCTTATATTTGCAATTACAATCTGTACAGATTATTTAAAGCTCTACACTTAGATAAGATTTGTATTAATTAAAAAAAAAAAAATATTGTTAATGCATTCATAAATTATACTAAATAACTTTTTTACCTTTCCATGTAATGAATCTTTATGCTCTAATCAATTATAAGGGGCGGCTGAAAAGTTTTGAGCCTAAGGTATTAAAAATACTGATTGAAGTGTACAAAAAATTTATTTCACTTCTGTTTTGACTTCAGATCGTACTGTCGAATCCATGTTCCATCGACAGTAGTATTGCAAGAAAAAACATCTTCAGGATTATCGCCACAGATGTCCAAAAATTTATGTTTATCAACAAGAAAGACGTTTCATATATTGCCAGGTTAAAAATAGTATCTGTCCAGCGAGCTTTAAGCGCTTTCTTGGATCATTCAAGCAATTTAGTTTTTTTGAATTAATCTTTATAAATACTCTTACATTCTGAAATATATTTTTAACATAAAACCAAACTATACAATGTTACAATATTGAATATTAAAAAGAGATGTTATGTATTTTGTTCTCAACTTTTGCCATGCCTGCTTGTGTCAAATTGAACTCTCAATTTATTAGATGTCAGTATGTACTATAAACACAACAACAACCAATCCTAAAACTCATATGATATCGTTCTGTATCTGTAACCAATAAGAATCGAATTTGGATTGCTGTCATGCGTCGTCATAGAAACGTTTTCGAAAACTTTTGATATTTTTGGCCGGGATAGAGATGGAGATTTACGGAGGTAAGTAACTAGTAGCTTTATTTCTTCAGTGAAAAATAAAATATTATAATGACTGTCCCAAGGAATGCGCAATAAAATAAAAATAGTTAAAATTTGAAACAGGTTCGATGTGAAGGTCCTTTTAAAGAATCCTGTTATGTCGAATAAATCATCAACACAAAACCGTCAAAAACATGGATTAAATTATATCACATTTTTACGAGCCTTCGTTATATAAATATCCTTCTTTATTATTATTCTTTTTGACTATTGATGGAAGATAAAAAAAATTGTATAGCCTAATAAAGTTGTATTGTCCCTAATTTTAAATAAATATATTAATTATTTTATTTATTTATTATCAGTGGTTCCAACGACAATTATATATACTTATATGAATTAACTATTACTATTAATTTTGATTGCTTATTGGACATTACGTACGTATTACTGTAATTTTATGGATAAGTTATATTTATTTCGTTAATATAAAAAAATATTGAGATACTAAATTACTTTTTAATGGGTATAGATAACAGTTTAAAATATTGAATTTATGAATTGTCTCTATTGAATAATTTCCTTTCTCGATACCTACAAAGTGTTTAAGAATTTTGTATGATTATATTCGTCAAGCATCTACGTTTTCCTTTTACAAAATTATGCTGAGCATTTTGTCCTTATTTTCTTTATGTGCTGATTATGTTTGTATTCAGTTACACTACGTACCGGAAAATAATTTCAACACAAAATACTATAAGCAATCTCTATTCAACATAGAAAGGCTGACCAACATTTTGAGGTCTGACAAATATGGCTTTGGTACTAGGCTAGGCTATTTTACTTAAAATGTATAGGTATGTACTAAATATGCAATTACGCGCCAATAGGCGACCACATTACGTCATACGAAGGCGGTGGCAGGTAGCATGCCATGTTGATATTATGGCTGACGCAGCGCGAAGCAGTCAAGGTACTCCAGAAATATAGCTTTGAAATGCAGTTTTTTACTTTTCAATACCATGAAGGATATAATAAATACCCTATAAATTCAAATTTAGAACTCTTGGCTTACTTTTAATATTTTCAAAAGTCGTATTGTTAAAGATGCGAGAATAGAGAAATTTTCATGAACAATTCGCTCGGTCGTGTTTGCGAATGATAAGACGTTCATTGCCAATTTAGCTTCGTTAAAATCGCCTAGTGTTTAGTTCAAAGTTCTCGTAGAGCCGGCATATTTAACGTAGTTAAACACAGACTGATGGTAACAGACAGATATGTTTTAAATTTTTGGCCATTGAATGCTTTAAACGCTTTTTTTAGACTATTATGTGTGAAGTCGTTACACTTTTAATACTAAGTTTCTAACACTTTCATTATTCGTAATGAAAAGTCAATCTAGCTTACATTCATGATAAAACATTGGCTTATTAATACGCAAGTACCCAGTAAAAGATAATATTATTAAGTATGAAACGAGACACCTTATCTTTAAAATTTCAATCTAAATACTTTCAAATTTCGTACCGTCATCACTGCCATAATGTACCTGCCATGGAAATCTCATCCGCAATCTAAGCCATAATCTACATTACAATCACTTCGCCTCATCTATCTACGTAATTACATTCAACCGTCTAAGGTCGTCATAGACGGAGCTATAATATACATTATAGCATGGCATGTAATAATAATATATATTGCAATATATTTTCTGTAGTAACGCTCGAGAGACCATAGATAACTAAAATCTATATTATATCAGTTTTATGTCGTGAAAATATGTGGATACGGCAAGACATATATCGGTATAGCAAAACATTATTGCACAGATAGCGAAGGCAAAATATATATTATAATATATTATATTATAGCATAGCGACCGTGTTTGGTAGTTTGGGGTAACATAATAAGTTATAGCTCCGTCTGTGATGACTTTAAAACAATGGCTCTTAGCACCTATTAAAACACAATGCAATTTATCACAAATATTCGTTACGTGAACAATAATTAATTTAATATTGCTCAACATTTCAATGACAATCAAACAAGTTAGTAAATTTGTTCTGTTTATGAAGTGTGAATTCGTTTATCATTTGTAGGCGTTGTGATTTTATTGAGATTTTCCAATTTATGTAGAGTTCTACATAAATTGGAAAATCTCAATATAATCATCATACAATTATTGTATATCACACACATTAACATTACAAATACGAAAGTAACTTGTTCTCTCTGCTTTCGTTTAAATTTACCATTAAAATAGCACAACGAATATAGTTGTAATTCGACAGGAGCTTAGTTTAATTTTAAAAAAGGAATACATTTTTTTTTTCAACTGATGCCCAAAAGAGTAAATATGAAAGTCTATAATAATTATTAAACTTTTCAAATTACATCTTGAACCTAATAATTTTAACGGGGACAGGTAATTTAAAATTTCCATTTAAAGTTTTAATGTTTTCAGTCTTTATGCTAGCACGTTACAAAAGAACATAAACAGCTACTGTCGTTCTCACATAGGTACATTTTGTAACTTGTTTGCTGAATGTTAGTAAGATTTTATTGCTGTTGTGTAAAACGTGTATCTTACGAATAGAAAGGTACATCATTCGCGTCCATTAATATTTAGTATATGATTCACTCGCATTCAATTGCATCAAACAAAATATTGGTAGTGAAAGCGATTGGTTATTGATAGTTCTGTTCACGATATTTTATACGTTATGGACATATTGTGTTGCAAAACGCACGCTCATGGTATCACTTTGTGTGGGATTCGTTTGGGCTCTGAACTTGCAACTTGTATTTGGTCAACGACCGTTAGATCTTGAAGGTTACCTTTGCGCGGCGATATGTTCGATTTTTAAATATTTGTGATCTATATGTAGGTACAATGTTTGCATTGAGAATTTGTAACGTGTTTTGTTAATATACCGGCAGTTTACATAGACATTTAGTAATAAATACGAATAATATGTTGATGGAAACTTCGTATTTATGTTTCGTCGTATTTAATATTCATATTCTCACGAATTTTCCCTCTCACGGTGCACGTGTCTGTTACGTAGTAACTTACTATCCGCTCCTCGATCCGCCTGTTTGGGAAGTCACCGATGCGGTCCTGTATGAAAAGAGCGATGAAAAGACTAGATTGCTGATTGGATAGGGAATTAAGTCTATTATTTAATTTAAATTTAGTACATACTGAATCCATAGCGTACTATAGGTATAAGGACCTCGTATAGGACCGAAACTAGTCTTATTATCCGGGAAACTTACGTGTGTTAATCCTGTACATAAATTCATATTCTTATAATATAAAGACTCACGAGATATTTCTAGTGAAAAACGAATAAAATTAGCTACACCAAAAAAAAAGTAACATCATGCCTGTAATCCCCTAAGGGGTAGACAGAGGAGTGT
>DWME01005306.1:0-15092 GCA_018244795.1 Parelbella ahira ahira | reverse complement strand
CCATTATAGTAACGTTCGATTGTTTACGGATTTGTTTCACAGTGGGCAAGTAATGACTCGGTTTATCGCCTGACGATTCTTCAGTATTTTGTAATCGATAAGTTTCTTTTCTTTTTTTCAACTATTTATGTTTTTGAACATCAACAACAGTATTTATATTAACATAAATAAAGTAGCGTGGTATATACCTCGCGATGAAATTTCCCGGATTTCAGGATATCCAGTATATTAAAAAAATATGAATATTGACCTATTTTATTCTAACCATGCGGTACAGAATGGCTTCGAATACACATGCAAATGTATAGCATTGGTGTAATAATAATACTCGTATTTGCATTGTCTTTAAAAGTAATAATAAATTTAGAAGTTGGACATTATTACCAATGAATATGCAAGCTTAATTTAGCACCAGGTATATTAATTCTCTGTTAGCTACGTGTTCAAATAACAAAAATTATCATTATGTGTACGGCCAAAATAGTTTCTCATACTTCAAATCCGTTCATTGTAATCGATTATTCGTTTACGATTATGATAGGCCAATTCGGTGAGCCGCATCGGGAATGACCGATTAGTTACGATTAGTTGTTTGATAAGCAATAAATCGGTCAGTGTGCTCACGGATTGAAATGTCAATTCTCAAGAAATTCGAGAATACTAAGGTTTTTTGCATGCCGTGCCGTATCTTTGTATTACGATTCAGTTTAAATATCGAATCGAATATTGATTAGTGCTTTTAAATCGATTTTCCAATGGATGCGATCTGCGATATTGTATACAACACAGAAGTAGAGAGTAACATAGAAATACTGCTTATCTTATTGTAAAGGAGTTGTAATATTGATAAATACATTAATGTATGTATATTACTAATATATATTATTAAATTGGCCTCTGTCTGTCAGATAAGTTTTTACAAGTAATAATAACGCATGAAATTCGTTACATATTTTCATACAACATGACTGATCATCCTTCACGGGGCTTGTCTAATATGCGCAGCTTAGCTCGCGAGGCAAGGAAAATTGCAACCTTCAAAAGCACATCCATTTATATTGCCACCTGGTCTAGACTAACGTGAAAAGCACTATCTTTCAACCCGGATTATTTATTAGTATAGGTTTCAACTCTGCGGCGTTTTCCTTCTTTGTCAATATAGTTATTTTTATATTTTTTGTCGATCTTATAAGGACCTTATTGTTGAGTTAGCAGCAATACAGTCGTAAAACTTTGATTCAGAATCCGTAAATATCGATATTTTGGTAATGGTATGGAAAAGAAAAGAAAGGTAACACAAGAGTTTACTAAAGATATGAAGACAATTATCTAATAAAAACCTGAAGTTAGTATGCACTATCTTGGTTTATGTTTAGATTTTAAACCGGAAATGTGATGCCGCAGATGTTACGAGATAAAAATGTCCACTAATAGTATGTCCTTAAACGATTCCAGTTTCAAAATATCATTATTATAGAATTCAATCACTACTATTTAAAATCCTAAAATCATTTCATCACCTCTTTAATCATTCAGTCCATATAATGCAAACAAATTACTCAACATAGATCTTTATCGGGCTAAATACTAGCATTATGCTATTTATTCACTCCTCGAAGAGAGTAAGCGGTGGGTACATTCTACCAAGGCCACACGCGATACTCAGAAGCTGTAAGTCGTTAGAATGTTGTAAATACAGCTTAATTCCCACGTGTTTAGAGCTGTATAGAATGCAAATAGGTATACGCGACAGAACCAGTATGTAAGTAAAGAGATCAGTGGAAAGCCGGTCCGGGGGCACAGGAAACTGCTTTAATCAATCTTACACTGCGGTCGCATATTGGTTGTAAGACACGCGATTATCGCCTCTAAATACTATGACATAGATTAACGCGATGGAAACCGATAATGCGGAGTCAACTTGGATACATCAAGGAACACAGAGGCAGAAAAACACATTTGATACTGGATAGCCAATAAGGCGATGGTGAGTCCCCATAAGATTTATTAGACAAGAGGTGCTTAACATGAAACCACTTGCATTTCATTAGTGCCACGCGGAAAAGCGTTTTTAGTGCGAGTTATTTGTGATTGTAGGTTCACGGAGGAGCGCGATGAGACGGATCAATTAACGCAGCAAAAACAACGCTTTAAGCAATGTTTATGGGCGTCCTAGTAACTGGGATATCCTATTCGATATCAGTGAGGTCTCGCATATATTTCCATTATCACACTTCTTCCAATGTTACATATATGTATCTTCTAATAGTACAAATAAATATATAGTATATTATATTTCGTTAACTATACTTGTTTGTCCAAAATAGTTGAAGGTTCCTTAAATCTCTTCGTTTCATTATCAAGACATTTCAAATATTGTCTTAAATAGAATTATTTGAAACTGGAAACTTTTGCATCTTATTTGCCGAAGTAAGGAAATTTACTTTGCACTTTAAACTATTCAGAGGTACAACTGCTTGTTTTTTAATTTTCATTACAATTTTCATGTTGCATAGCGCATATAAAAATCTTTTAATAATATTAGTAATTAGTCAAAAGAGTAGTATATTACTCAAAAGAATCAAGAGTTATTTAAAACCTAATTAGCGAATTGACTTCTTACCATTGTCTTTAAGCATAAAGTAAGACTCCTTCATTTATTGTTTTCTTAATTTTCCTTAATAACTTCTACCCTTTATTTTAATTTATAATTTACTCTCTTACTTTTTCTTACTTACTTAATTTATTCTCTGACTTTTAACAGACTTAAGTCCATTCGAGATAAATGAAAACCGGGGCGCAGATGTGTGGGGTGCATCATATTGGTTTTCATTTGTCGGAAAGTTGATTGCTTGTCATCTCAAACAATGTTTACAATAATTATTAAAATGTCCCATTGCAGTAATATTAACAGTCGTCTTTAATACTGGAGTCACTAATTAATCTTTGTTTTTGTCAGTCCTTATAAGGAACGATTAATAAAACCATATCAACGATCATGAGGTTAATGTTGTTGATTGTAAATTTTCTCTAATGAGTGTGGAGCATAGCTCCAAAATATTCCAGGGAAAAGCGTAATATATACCAGGAGTTGACATGATTATAAAGCTATTCTTATACACCAGTTCTTTACCCATGTTGCCATAAAAAAGTTAAAATCCAAATTTCCCAACTTGAATGGTGTAGTCATCATTATTTCTAGTCAATGCAATCATAATATCAAGTCCACTGGTTATTGACACAATCATTGACCTGAGTGAAACAGATATATAAGTGAGTAAAAGCTGATACATAAAAAAATAAATCAAGAAACCTTTAAAGATTGTTGAAGATAACTACTTGTGATCGCCGCGACAGTGATATTATAATCGTTTTCCCTTGTAGATTGAATCAATAGCATATACGGAGAAACTATAGAATGATTGCCAACTGCTAATGGTTGGTCATTACTGTCAAATTAAAGGTGGGTATATGGAAAGTGAGGAGTCTTTCCTGTCAACGCTTGCTTTCCAACCGGGAAAATCTTCGTTCGATTATTCGAATTTCAGACTAGTTTAACATAACGGGTTATGGGGGAAATGCTTTCGGATTGCAATGTGCTTAGAATGTTAGGTAATATGATTTCTATTTTAAAGTGAAGTTTTATTTTTGTTAGCGTTTTTCGATTTGCTTTTTTTTGAATATCATAACTAAACGACTTGAGATGGTATATGTACAGGTATTCTATAGTAGGACATTACAACTTGATATGTCTGAGTAGATTTTTTTTGTCTACCTTCTACAACAATTTCATATGTAAACACAATAGTATTAATTTACCTTACTACTCATCTAAATAAATGACCGTAATTTATTAAGTGAACTTGTCGTGTGGCAAAAATGTCATCATCATTTTCCCATCACTGTGTAATACGAATAGGAATTCTCCTCTTTTTGTTATTTCTAATGTTTCTCGATTTCACTTTGTATCGCATTGTACAATAAACTTTCTAAGGTCAACTGCAATGGGATCTTAGGTTCATGAGTACCAGGACTGCAAAAATAATGGTCGTTTTATTGCTCACGAGGCACCCAGTCCCTGATTCCGTTCCACCGGTGAGGTTAACAATGACTATCAATTGATCAGCAATAGCTCTCAAGTGTCTTAAAGCATGCAAGTATCAAAACATTTCTGTCAAATTTCAACAAATGATTTCTAAATTATGTCAATTTTATGACTTCAATAAAATCATTGAGATAATACTGTATGTACTCAGAGTATGTGTATAGAAAAAGACAAAAAATTTGAAAGTATATTAATCGTTAAGAAAGTAACAATGAGATAATTAGAAAAAGTAATGCACAGTTTAACATCAGAGAATGAGAAATACCACTGGATAATTGAACAAAATGTGCAACGTACATATATTGACATGTAAAATTTCAAAATTACAAAAATAAACTCAACTATTTTATAAAATATACATAGGTATCATTTCGAAAATCCTATAACGTTTGGAAAATATCAAACACGTATATTTAGTTCAATGGTATTAGAATTGGAATTTGGGTTAAGAATATTTCGGTAGGACATTTGACCTATCCACATATCTCAGAACTACCTGCATATTTGGCGACTGTCCAACGAACACTGCGTCATACACTGATTAATTTAACAAATATTGAATTACGATGACAAGTTAAGTTTAACGGCTTAACATATCGTTTGCCAGATTCGTTTAAGTCGATGTAAATTGTAATATAATATTACAGTAAGCTTAATGTATTGAAATCTCCTAAACACGCTCGCGCGTACGAAATCAAAGCGATTGCGTTCTAATTAGCTTTTTATTACATCGTATTTGTAAATAGCTGATTCAGAGTGGCGATCTTGCTTTTAATTACTGCTATCTCAACTGATACATGGTGAAGATATCATGTATTTGTGGTAACGTGTGCTCGGGCGGTAGGCATTGAACGGTGTAGCCGACCACGCAACCTACTAGTAATAGCTTAGCTATGTTGATGGAAATATAGCGAGGATTACCTACTGGCTGCTATTTTGATAGATATGGTGAATATAATATATTATGTTATTGTTACATTTTATCCTTATTTAATTGTAGAAGTCTTTTTGGGGAATGAGATTCAGCTATGTTAAGGATTTTTTTCAATCCTTTAATAGTTACACTGCTAGACACAGGTCGCCTCTTAGAATGATTATAAGAGTAATGTTACTTTTTTAATATTTAAGGCCAAATATAATAAAACGGTTTACACATAACACACTTATGTATGTATGTAGTTAATAAATTGGCCATTACATACATACAACTGTGGAACTTTAGACAAAGTGTCCTCCAAACAAATAGTATTGTGTTTTCGTGTCGGACACAGTTTCATTTCCGTGGAGGCAGATAATGAGTTGCAATGTGGGTAATACAAAGGGTCTCCCCCATGTATCAGCATACCTGCGACATAATTAACGATAATTCATGGAATTATTCGTGACTTACATGAATCTATCGACCTTTTGAGATACTCCTATTATTTAATTAAGTTTTAAATTTATTTATGATAGCAGATTAACTCTTTTTATTGAAGACAGGACTCTTACCGGGTGTCCGTTTAATTGTAAGTTAACATCGTTAACATTGTAGTCCACATCTATTTCTTAAAAAAAATAACAATTTATTACTTCCTTTTATTTGTTATTGAAACAAAAGTCGGATTATTATGTTATTATATAGCGGGGTGTACTGATAATGATTAATACATTAGCTTCAATACATTCCTTCTATTAAATTATATAATATATTGAGTCAAATAGCCTTTGTATTACTCCTATTTCACGGATTATATTCACAACAATTAACGAACATTTGCAGAAAAATAAACCATTTTACTCTCTTATAATAACAGTTTAAGTTAAATAGTAGCAGTAAGTAGATTGGCGATCTATTCTGGTTGGATGCATTGTCCATAGGTGGAAATCGTCACGTATGGCTGTTTGCTGTTCAGCATCATCATATTTTTGTAATTCTAGATGTTCGCTGCTGGACATACTCGTCTCCAAATCGGCGTCACTCCTTCCATTCATGAGCCTTCCGAGTCGAGCAGTTCTCTGTTCCTTTGCTACCTACTTATAAAATTTTAGTTGGCAGCTGCGTCTAATCATTTACAGAAGATTGGTGGTAGCTCTGGTTTATACGTTTTTTGATAGTTTGTCTGTCTTCCCGATTCGCACCGATAGAGTGGTGACAGATGACCGTAGACCCCTTGCGGTCTGCGGCTCTTTCATTGAATGCGGTTGGCCGCAGTGTTCTTCCTACTTTGTAAGCGTCGTTGCTCCACAAACTTATGAATATGATACTAGGTCTGCTGTGGTTCGTGAACTTATGAATATCAGTGTTAGATTTCACTGCGGCGGGATGTTGCGGACCTTTTAATATTCTATTAGATATCCAGCAATTCAGACGAATAATTTCACTATCCAAATTCCAAATCGCATTTTTATACTTTACCTACCTGTTATATTGTTTTAAGTCTAATTTTATTATTTTTTGTATTAGATCATCTTGAACGATGGTTCTACAACAGAAAATTGTGTGGCGTTTTTATACACCTAAGAACTATCGTCTCAATGTGCATGAATGTGCATCGGTGAAGTGCATTAGACTTGTGCGTGTATATGTGTACGTGTGTGCGTGCGTGTCTCGGAAACAAGTAAGAAATGAGTGGGAATATATAGTATGTAATTACACATTTCTTTAATTTCATGAATATCTATTTTTTTAAATTATTTATGTTATAAATTTGTTAACTTATAATCAATATTAATAGTTTTCAGTATTGCTATATGCAGAACTATTTAAGTAGTTTTAATATTCACTTTAGTAAGGTATTTAGTTTAATATTTACAAGATTCTCGACTGCTTAAACTACGCTACAGCGCTTCAGTGACGTCATCCGCCACGAGACCGCTGATCTCGTGACAAGCGTGTGAAACAAATTGAGCTACATCAAATATTTCCAATAAATATTGAAACGCTTATTAGCAGTGATATTTATGTAGTTTAAAATTAGGCCTGCAATTGGAAGAAACGAGATAGGAGCAGGTTGGAAGGGGGCTGTTCTTGTATCGCATTTTTATATTGACTTTGACTGTTGATGTCAGACACGACTCGAGTTTTAGGAATAAAATATATAAAGTTTTATTGGTGAAGATAATAATGGCAAAATGGTAAACGCGTCTTACAATTGTTCACCATAGCCCCTGCCTTTAGGCATACGACGTCTGCCAACCCGCAATTAGCGTTCGTTTGCATACAGCCTGAACCTACCATAGTGTTATTTTGAGAGAACACTATGGTAAAAAATTATAATCAATGAAAATTATGCTTATGAGAAAGAAATAGTTTGTTTTTAGCGAATAAAAATAGTCGTCACGTCAAGTCTGTTACGGCATAGACAGTGAGCACCGAGTGCCAAATACCTCTATTCCCACAAACTTGCTTTCTTGTAAGACCAAAGTATGTACCTTACTATGAATATAAGTAAGCAACTACCTCACAATAGGCACGTCTAAATAACTAACAACTAAAACCCACTAATTCCGTACCTGTCGTCCCCAATCAGCCGTGCCATCGAGCTGCTAGAAGTGGGCTAATGTTATTTACTTAACGCGTTCATTACGGAGGGCGCGGAGTCATGATGGGCTGATTAAGCGGTTTATCGGATTACGTGCAACAGCGCCATGTAAAAGACCACGCGCCCGAAAGCGTCAAAACATAATTCAATATTCACATTTTAGCGTTACATAGGATATGCGTTGCTCAATTTTGTGACGTAACGTCACTCCGGTAATCCCCGAAAAGTTAGTAGAGGAGTGTCGTACACTCCCACGTCTCACCGATTGCGCTTACGTCCCATTTGTATTTTATCAGATGTCTTATAAAATACAAGAATTTGTATTGATCTATTAAGACTTCCGTAGAACTAACGATTAATAGACTTAGAGATCTAGACTACTCGTGATCTTGATTTAAGTTAGAGAAGTACCGATAGTTCTGGGCCATCAACATCATCATCATTGGTAACAATTTTATCGTTCCACTGTTGGCCACGGGTCTTCTCTTCGTACAAGATCGGTTAAGTTAGATTATACACCTAATTCTCGCTTGTCGAATAGTAAATACGCTCAACATACATGTGTATGCATTTTGAAATACGACTAAAGCTCTTGAAGTCTGAAACGCTTGGATTGGAGCCAAACACACATCGTAAAGCTAAATAAAATATGCACAAAACAATCATTAGCCATTGATAAAGCAAACCCCTTTGCATTTCAATCTTTACATAACACATTTCGTGGAACAACTAACGGCCGCGCTCCCGACTAATGGTCTGTTACCAGATTAAGTTCGTCCACGCGAACCAGCCATAAACTCGCTATAACATCGGACTGACCTATTGACCCTTTCAGCAGCGTTTGATTGACTTCCCGGACTCGAAATATAAGTTTTTCTCTAACTTTTATGAAGTGTAGTTTTCTATTTTTGTCGCGTGACATAGACTTTTTATTTCGAATTTTGTCGTCGTCACTGCAGGCTCTATTTTAGACTTATAAGAAAACGTTCATATATTTTATTGGTAGTTGACCAATAAACTTACCCTTCTTATTGTTATATCATCATGCCATGTCCGTTATAGGGTAAGCAGAGTTACAAATACTTCTGTCTTTGCAGACCTGACATGTTTCTAGATTCGTCTTCACACACGCACTATCTCGAAGACTTCATTCTGCGACGATAACTTATCACAGTAAGTTTACTAACACAATAATAAATAGTAAGTGGTCTTAATGTCTTATTTTCTAAGTTACTAGTTACTTATTCTTATCGACAAGTTACTTGTTACTAAACTGATTTCATAAATACATTTCGAATGGCAGGTATCTTCTAGAGCTTGTATATATATTTGCTTTATTTTATTGATGTAATTAATGAATAAACCAATATGTCGTTTCGCTTTTAGTAGATACAGCATAAACAGAAAACAAGGTGAGCAAGTTTATTCTGGTGTCAAATGTTTAGTCAGCCGTGCGTTACCGACTTGACATTGATGGTTAGTCATTGAGATTAATACTTAAACACACACAATCATAAATCTACTTTTTATATGATAGATGTTTGTAAATACACACATACTTATATTCATAGACATGACGTTAACGTATAATTGTATATGAGTAGGATGTAAAATTTGATTATCAATGTCATTGACTGAGATCCTTATCCCGCCCCACTGTTGATTCCAAGTTCTGCTACTAGAAAAGTTCTAGGCAATATTCCACCCTACTCCTTCAGTGGGTTACCAATTAAGTATATATCATTATTACGTATAATTTAAATGATTATTGACCACCTCGATGATCGAGTGCGTGCAAACGCGACTGCTGATTTAGAGGTTTTAAGTTTCATTCTCGGATCGGGAAAAATTGTTATCTCGTGATATAAATTTGCTTTTAATTTCAATTCGATTCGATTCGAAACTGATAATAATTATTAAGGATAAGAAGAGATTCAACTGATCCATTAATTTCTACTCCTTCCAAAAACCTCGAGCTTCAAGAAAGTGCTAACACTTGCGACCGTGGGAAACGTTTTTTAACGAGAGATCACATCGGAAAATGATTACGTAGAAAACTGATTTAAAAAGCTTAATGAATGAACGTGTAAACCTTATCGGACATCAATATCTCAATTGAGTGAATCGAATTGAAATTATCATTAAAACTTCAAACTGCAATTAAATGAGAAAGCGGTACCTACCACTGTGATGGTTGTACATAGTAGGTACGAGTACTTGATCTTGAATTACCCGGCAGCGCTTGAAGCGTAGCAGTAGCCGTGTCTGAAAATGTTTGTACTCGTATATGTTATTCTAGGCTGCTGTACATTTTACAGCTTTAATGTTATTATAATATGTATGCTGTAGATGTGATACAGACAATAATATCATAAGTATATGATACAAATGTATGCCTCGTTGGTCGTGTTGTTGCGTACGCGACTGTTGGTCGAGAGGTCCTCTTCAATCCTCAAGTCGGGTATTATGTATTAGGCAATACGCTCATCACCTAATTCAAGATGGGATGTATAACCTAATTGGTGAAATGTGACAGTGTACTTCACTCTTCTGCCTACCTTTTCGGAGATTACAGTTGTGATGATATGTGTTACAGCATTTACCAGCATTTATCTCCTTTGATTCCTCGATATGTCTTAATCTTTTCCTGGGTATGTCTTAACCTTTTCGTACGAGGTCCAAACAGCATGACACAATGACAAACGGCTTTTGTTTCAAACTCATTACGAGTTATTCCGCTATTAACTAAAACGATATTTTTCTTTGAAACCGCAAGTAATTTGCGGAGACCGAGGGTGACCTTAGCGATATTGCCGCACACGTAATTACGCATAAAAACGTGTTATCAAAATGTTCCGCCTCAAGTAATCACGAAGTTAATGTTTTATTAACCTAACACCTTGCCCGGATTTCCCTGAAGAGGCAAGCAGAGTCTGGTAGCCATGACATGTGTCATTATGGAATAGGTGGTGAGCCTATTGTCATACACCGGAAAAACGTTTCTTTTACACTTAAAATATAATTAGTCATAAATACCTAATCTAAAAGTCAAGCCGCAGTTTACTTAAAATAGAAAAGACAGTGTTGGACAACGCCGTAACAAAGTCCATAAAGCCATATACATATTAAGATCATCATAAAAATATAATTGAATTAACGCGACACCTGTGTATGATTTATTTTATTATAACGGTAAAAGCTTATAACACACGTTTTAATGTTAAACATTTCGAGAGTATATATGATTACATTTTGTATCGGGTTAACTCACATACTCGTAAATATTATGATTGTTTATTTAGGGCTGTTTTCAAATAAAGTCGTTTTCAAAAAAAATAAAATTCCACCTACAATTGGTTAGGGTTTGGCTAGTACCTTTAATAGCTTTATATTATTAGATGGGTAATAACCTGTTACTTCTATATTTTTTTCAGCTAAACATCCTGTTGAATTTCTATATCCTGTCCCTAAGGACGTCCTCTACAATCAAGTTTCAAATAGTTCCATAATTCCATAAACATTTATAGATCAAATGGGAGGAAGAGCGTAATTCGATTTCCTGTCTACGTAGTTCTCGTCATTATAACGAACTAGTTGGGTCAGCAACAACAAAATAATATCCGAACTCGCGAACTAAACTACTCTATCTTTTGCGTTAACACTTAAGATTTATATTTGAATAATTATCAGGGCGATCGAAGGAAACAAATTGTGTGTTAGTGCAAACATCTGTCACCAAAATTAATATTCGACTTTCTTCTGATTATTAAAAGACTTATTAAAATTGGATATGCGGATTATTTATGAAAGCGCGTCTGTTTCCTTTTCACTGTTCAAATTGATTCTCCTGTCAATGGATCGGAGACAGCGCACTTCCAACGCGTAGAAACTATGCATAACAGTTCAAAATTTAAAAATATCACAATGTTTTTAATGTTATTTGTTAAAACTAATTATAAACCGCAATATTAATAATTTAATTTAAATTGTGGTTTTTATTCTTATATTTTTATCTAGCGGAAACAATTTCAATATTTAAAGTTTAGTATTGATTTTATGCACAATATAATTATTATTACTCAAATACGAAAACAGCTAGTTACGTAAATTTCGTAGGAAAGCTAATACTGTTGCAATGTGACATCTTATATGCCTTAGTAATTGGAATATCATTATCATCGTCGTCGTCACGTCTTTTGTTAGCCATAGGTCTATTCTTTATACAATATGAAATAATGAATAGATTTCCCGGTGGCTCTACCCTTCAATTATTTATTTACATAATATTGTACTTTGACGAGTGTTTGATCCAAATTTGAACCGCAAACCACCTTAGCCGGAAGCTATAACCTACGCCACACTACCATCACTACAGTACTAATAAGCTAAAAAATAAAACACGTGGCACACTCTGTGACACGAATATTTATTTTATGTGAATTTTGTCATTTGCTCATGTTTCAACATCGTAGTTATTGATTTTACTACCATTTTGTACAAGTTATACGAAAAGTAGGCGGTGGGTCTAATTAATTAAAGTAAATAATTTTGTTACATGACATATAAAATATTACTATCACAGCGAGAACACTATGTGATTAATATATAACCACCTAAATTCTGATTTGACAAATCATGTGTCCGAGCTCGCGACCGCAATGAAATGCTAAAAAAAGAACATTAAAGTATTCTATTTGTAACACGAATTGGTCGGATCTCGAATAAATGAATTCTAAATTTAAACAAAACATATTATTCTCCATTAGCAAATGCACGATACATTAGTAATCTACCTACAACACAATTTACTTTAAGTAATTTATTAGTAATCAACGTAAACAATGCCTTAATTCTCTTTTAGCCTTGGCTAAAAAATGTAAAGCTTTAACACACAGACATGTAGATATAATGAGGACTTAATAACAGACGTTGAACCGTATACATTGATAGGAAAGCATTAAATTTCTGGAAAGAATTGGTTCCACTAGCTGTAGATATAAAATTGTATACATAAAAAGGTAGGTACATCTTTATTCGCTGTTCGGCCACCACAGCTTGAGCAGCGTTTAATTAAGAATCAACGTATGAGTACACTCAACATATTATTATTGTTAATTTTTTTCATCTCCTGTTCAATTCGACTGTCGAAAATATGATGACTAGATCTAAACGCGTAGGAGGGCGTGGGATTTATTCAGATCACCACTAGGAAATCTTATTGTTATGACATCCCAGTAAAAGTCAGAATCCAATGCTCTAAATTTTGTCTTATTGCATAAACTGACTAATAGGTACACGGATAGAATTTACAATGTGATGCTAACTTTGAAGGACTTCATAAAATATTTAATGTAACAATTTTAACACTCAATTATGTATCTTGAAGCAAGGTAGCGACCCGGGATCACTAGTAAATAATAAAAATTTCTTAAGAACTCATACACGGTGGTCTGGATCTATGTACATATATTAGGCAGACACTCTGCTATGGTATGAGAAAGCTGATACGCTACATCTACAAATTTCTATACATGTATATTTCTTCTAAATTTATATGGATGATACATATAACTTTTAAACACAGAACGAAATATTTGTGTTGAGTTCGGACTAACATACTAATACATATCGTACCCATAACTAATACGTTTTGATATAGGTAGTTGAACATTCGCGAAAACGAGCTTAATCCTTATTTTTAACTCCGAACAAGCAGACCAAGGTAAGCGACTAAGCCGATACATATGTAGAATAAAAAACTTGTTGCATTTTGTGAATTCTTACCAAATTCACGATGACATCACCGATCACTCGAATTGCCTTTAACGATTGAACACATGCAAACAAACATACATAGGTACATACAAAAATACGGACGCACGTGTGTGGGCGCACATGGAATTCTAATTTTACATTTTCGAAGACTCATCTCATATTCTTGTGCATCGACTTGCATGATTCATTAAAACTCCAATGGCGTTGCGTTGCGCGCCGGTCAACATATCACTCTGATTACTCTTAGCATATTTAAGAAATGTTTATTATTTTATAAAATGTATATTAATATCAAACTAATTATGCAATGGCGCGTAGGTCAATGGCTAGTAAACTTGACTACTGAGGCCCTTAGTTCGATTTCCATGCAGGTCAAATATGTATTTGTGTTTTGAACACAATTGTTTGTTCTGTCTTGGTACGAGTATAAAAGAATATCTATGTATGTATGCAAACATGCAGTTTATCAGCTGTCTGATTGCACGGGCTCTTTCTAGATTAGGATAAGATGACCCTATGTGGAGATGTACCAAATTACTCGTATTATACTATCAGTGTATTACATCAAGTATGCTCTAAGTCAAATTTTTGAGGAAAACCAGTACTTAGCTGCGGGACGTAGAAAAGCTGGCAATCATTTTGGGTTGATTCTCTTTTATTGTCACACCGCGAATCACTCACAGCGTTGATATTAATTTATATCAATGACTGAACAGCAAGTATTTCAAAATTATTATTAGACTGATACCAGTACAGATAAAGATAGCCACTCTCCCAACTCCTACCTGTTTCAAATATATCTGTTTGAATGTATGATCATCAATGCCATTATGTCATTATTATTATATCATCACACCGGATCCCATAAGTAATAGGCGGGGAGCGTTAGTGCTAACTATATCTGTCCTAACGGAGCTGACGTTGTTTACGTGCCTCACTCTCCTTACACATGAAACTTGTTCATTTATGTAACATTTATGAAAATCATTATTCCCTATCTATTGTCAAGACGGTATATATGTATCTTGCGGTCACCGAGCTAACGGCGTCGCGCTGTTCCGTGAATGGAACCCAATTTTATAGGTTACCTTGTTTCAGAACACTTACGTAAACTGTCTGTAACACCAGTGATAAACATCGGAAATTATGTTAATATTCACTTAGTACGCGAATGCAACGGTACGCTTCTCAAATATCTTGTATATTGAAACTTGCAATTTACATAATAATATGTTGGCTAAGTGTTTTGACGATGTCCCCGTGTAATAAAAGATTTCGGATCGATTTTTATAACGGTACTTTTTTCATTGATGTTCCTATCTTTTGATCTGTTGTTTTGAAAGTTGGCGAGGCTCTGATTTTATTTTATTTTTGAATAATCAACTATTATATAATTATCACTTTATCACCTTTTCTGCAATTGCGATAGCCTTGAATATAATTCTTTTAAAAAAGTCTCCAACATTGTAAAGATCCGTTTTGAAAACGTTTTTTCTCTTAAGCTGAAAAACGGAAAGGCCATCCTGCCACGCTGGTCAAGAGCGGTTTGACAGATATTACACACACTAGAGAATGTTACGAACGACTCTAAAGTGTGTAGTTTTCGTCACGATGTTTTCCGTAAGTAAAGTTTGTAGTAAAGGATACTTCAGTCATAAAAATAGTATCTGCAATAAAATATTTTTATG
>DWME01005305.1:0-15092 GCA_018244795.1 Parelbella ahira ahira | reverse complement strand
TACATGTTTATTAAAACTATACTACATATATTATAAGTTTCTTTTACCAACAAATTATTGTTTATCTGTGGCATTTGGGAGTCCATTAGCGAAATTTCACTGACACAAAAACGTAACATCACGCCTGTAATCTCCGAAGAGGTACATCATCACCACGGGTCACCGCAATTAGAATGTATATTAGGGATTTATTTAATACCAGCTGCGACTGCAACGAAGTTCGCGTGAATAGTAAGGAAAAAGATAAATATTTCTAGTAAATTATCCAAAAAACCAATTTTTTTATCTCCATAATCTCTGGAAAAAGCCTTTTTGGTCGTTTTCCTCATACACGCAAAACGTCCCCAACGCATTACAAATACATACATAATACATACATACACAAGCATGAATCTGCTTGACCTTACAAGATTAATATGTTGAATAAGCTATACATGAATGTCATTGGTATTTCCTGTATAAAATAGGATTGTGGAAACGATTCTAATATCTCCTTTATCAAAATTATTAAACGTTTCCAAATTATTAAATATTTAAAAAATCGAAAATTATCTTTGGTAATTTGAATAATATGCTATTCAAAATTAATATAATTCGGCATGTAAAAACTATAATCACCCAAAAATACTCAAAAGTGTAATAAAAAGATTCCGTTACTACTACTACATAGGTACGACCATTAATCTAACAAAAAGCGAAGCCTGTTCTAGCTATATAACTAGGCAACTCTAGCTATATAACTAGGCTAGGTTATATAACTAGGCAATTGTTAAACTAATGTATAAAATTCTAAATAGTAATAAACTTAGTCAGTTTTATTCCCACGTACAGAACACATAATCGTGCTCATCACATAAAGTCCTAGATGGGAATCGAAGATAGCCAGTAGTAAGATAGTCAGTAGCCATTAGTACAAAAGATCGGTCAATGGTTCAGTCATAATGCGAATTTGTTTAGAATTTTTCCTATATCCTGTTCGGACACGTCATTAATAAAGATTAAATCAGCTGTGATTCATTTATTTACGACGAAATAAGGCGTGATAGTTGTTTTTGACACAAATAACGACGTCAAAATTCATATTAGAACAAAGTTAACATGCGTAACTCGACCTTTGTGATTTTTATTTCTTTAATAATAATTACTATTAACGACATATCTACATAGCTTTGTTAATAATTATGAGAAAAAAATGGAAGGAAAAATTTTAATAATAGAAGCGTAATCTTCTAACAGAATAAAATATTAATAAAAATAAATATCTACGAAAATTTCTGTCTGATTGTAACCGAATTTTCACCTAAACAGTGGTTTTGTATTTTCTTCGCAAGATTTAGATCCTATGGATGGATGTTTCTCTTAAATCGATTGTGTCGGTAAGAAAGTAGTTTCTCACCGACACAATCGATTTAATAGAAATCTGATAGATATAGACAGACAACTGTAATTCCGTCAAATAAAACCATTGTCATTTCTAACGCTTATAACATATGTGTACGAGCACATATACTTTGGTAATTACAAGTAATACAAAAACATGACACTTTTCAATACGTTTTTGCCGTTTTTATTTGTAATGTGTCATATTCTTTAGATGAATCTTTGAAGAAGTTATCTAGCACGTGTTCGAGAATCATTCATTGGTTAATTTACCTCATAAACCGGTAATATTCAATAATGCCGGTAATATTCAAATGCCAACCAAACAACAATTATAAAACCTTGATCGTGACCTCTCGATTGTATTTTTTTTGGGACAGACGTCTGACTTTTGGCCAATTAATTGACATTCATTATTTTTTACACAATTACTAATTTAAGATTTTTTTAATTATTATAAAGGAATATGGGGATGGCGCTCATTGGGGGAGGCCTATATCCGTATGGAATATCGTTAATAGCCAGGTAACCTGATGATATAAGCCTAAAGATTTTTTTGTATTTTTTTGACACTTCTATTTAAAAAGAATTTGTAGTATCTATGTAAAATATTTATTAATTAGAAACATCGATTCCAGCCGAATAATTCAGTAATCTGAAATCGGATTGTTATAATTTATACTTAGGTACGACTTCCCTTATTGAGTTATATCGGATAATTAGAATCGGATGTAATGAAAAGCTAGAGCGTCACTAGTTTCCCACTAGTTCAACTAGTTGTTCAACTAGTTGGTCAACTGGTACGCTACTAGTTCATTTAGCTGTAAGTCTAAAGTATTACCGCTACAAATTGTGTCTCAGCGTGGATGTCTGCTGCCGAAAACTTCACACGACATAAGAACATTAAGTATTTAACCACTGAAAAACTGTGTCAGCAACAATTTAATAACAACACGCTATTCATTGTATCATTTTTTCTTTTTCTATTTTCAATTTTTATGACCTTGGTTTTATGTATTTAGCGTCTTCTGATATTATAACAAAACAAAACAACTAGTTTATTAGCATATTATTATAATTGTCAATGTTATTTGTGCAAATAAGAATTAATTTACACTTGACCCTCGCTGTTTATTGATTGACCAAGCAGTATTTCATAATAAAATATGCGTCACAGTCGTCATAGTTTGAACTTTTGGATATAAGTACCTATTTCCCAGCTATTTAAACAAATGGGACCAATTAGTGGATTAATATTACTGAAGTACCAAGTTTCTTCCCACATCGTAGTGTAGCAGCCCTGCCAACATCTATTTAGAATTTGTGATCATGATTTCCGGTAACCTATCAGTCCCAGACTGTTGCCAATGTATGTATAAAGACTGCACTGACCAGCTTAGGCGGTCTACGATTGCGTCTCCTATGAATATAAAGTATAAAACGCGGTATTTAAGTAGGTATATAGATCAATGCCTTTTGATATAGTCTGATCGACCGAAAATGTTTATCCTTTTAGTATTCTAAACGAGCACGCGGTGAAACACTAACCTTGAGCACACTCCCATGCTATTTATTTCTATTTCATTAAACCATAACTATACCTAGCAGTAGGTATTTAATGTACTTCTCGCGAAAGAAGAAAACAAAAATAAGGATGAAAATTGGTAATTAAATTCGACAGCACAAAAGAATCTCAATCTTTTTTAATACTACTCAGACACAATTAAAACTTGCGCTGATCACACAAATATTTAGCCTGGTTGAGATGCGAAACAACGATCCCTGGACTAGCGGTTATGGCAGCAACCAGTGGATCCACAAACAAGTCAAAATCAGTGAGACTCTGTTGAAAACACGCTACAATCGCCGGGGGCTCATGAAGGAGGACCTCATATAGATTGAAAACTAGTCAGGTCATTCCGAAAAGTTTCGTGAGTACGCCTATGCATATATAAACAAACCGGTCAAAGTTACAAAGAAATATATTCTTATTATTGTACCTAATAAGATGTCGCTACACAGAAAGTTAAATCATCTTTTTGCTAATATATTCGTATGTACTTGCGTATTCCGTTACTGACCGCGCCTTTACAAATTCCTGTTGGCTGACCTTGACTCTGACCAACTGTGACATTTAGTGATCGTATACGATTTCAACGTAAAATTTAAAAAAACGCATACATACATTATTAGCTTGGCATTTCCTTCGATTGGAATACCAACAACACATTACTATAATGTTCCATAATTAAAAACGAAAAGGAAGAATAACAAAATTAAATATATGGACCAATTTCAAATCTCATTAATTATGTATTTAACTAAAACACTAATTAATCAAACGTCTGCAATAAATATAAATATAAGAATAAAACATGGAATTGAATAAATAAAGTATCGTTATAAATTGTATCAGATTAGATGGACAGGGTGATAACACTTATTAGTGTATTTCTTGTATGTGTCACCACCCTCGAAACTTATAACACTACTGTTTGACATGGGTTCCCTTTCATAATGGGTTTGATAAGGCTATCTTTTGCAGTGTTGCTCATATGTGGATTGGTGGACTTCACACGCCCTTGAGAGCATTATCGAGAAGTCTAAATGTGTAGGTTTCCTCGCGAACAAGTAATGTACTATCTTCATCAGCCTTTCTCAGTCCACTGCTAGGCGAGGACTCTCCCAATGACCGCCACCGGGCTTTTCATTAGTAATGCTTAATATCTTAAAATTTCGCATTATTTTACCATGTGAATGCTTGCCGAATTTGCTCCACAGAATCTAGTAGGAAGCTGAAATCTTATCAGATACGTAACAGGTAAGAATATTACCGAAAGACATTATTCATTATAATATGTAAATATAATATATGTCCATCAAAATTCATTAAACAGCACCTGTTATTAACATATACCTACTAGACACATGGATAGGATAGTCTTTAACATGACTTTAACCTTGACATTTGTTGACCGCCTTTCTGAATTAAACTTATTAGGAAATTAGTAATACGAAAGACACATTTAGAAGAAAGATTGACTCAATAAACAGGATGGTATAATACATGCGAATTTGGTTAATACCCTTCCTTAGGTAATAAATGAGATATCGTATAAATCGCTTCGTTAATTTATTGTTTCAATTACGAACCAGAATAAAGTATTGATATTTAATAGCCGAAATTAATTTTGTCACTTCTCTCAAAGATATAAATCTGTATGAGAAAAAATATGTTAAACGAGTTATTGCTTCAAAAACAAACATCGCGGACAAATTTGAAATAGGTTTTGCTTACCTTTATTATGTAACGAACTAAAATATTTACTAAACTGCGTGACAAATAATATATTTAGAGGTTTAAGGTGTATTAAAACTCTTAAGAGTTGGTAAATTTGATTATCTGCGCTGGGGTAAGGATCTTACGTAAATTACGAGTACTTATCTTGTCAAAAGGAATAAATATGGAAAAGATTCTTTTTTCGTCAGCAAAATTTCCAAGTAGCGAATCTTGAGGTAAAATTTAATAGTAACTTAAAAATGTTACAAATCTATCTCTTAATAAAGTTTTCCTAATTTTTCCCGCCGCTTAATACAAGTAACACCTACCTAACGCATAAATCACTAATTGATAAAAAGATTCATAGACAATATTTAACTCATGACAGTTTTTTATTTATTCAAATATGTTGGAAAAAACCAGCAGTTATATAAGTTTTACCTTGTTTCATTATAGCTACGTTTTTGTAGTTACCATAGACAATGTGACCGGACGATCTCGAATAATTATTTCGGATACCCAACTTCTTACGTGATTTTATTTGATCTTAAAAAGTCATTCGAGTTATTTTTGTAACACAGATCGTTAATACAATGTCCTAGTGATTTTGTATTTGTCATTATATTTTTGTTCAAACTACGCAATATCTTTTTGTCATTCATATGGTTGAGGTTCTCATGACTCTTGGTAGATATACCTATCTCTAAAAACTTATACTTTGCGCTACTGTTTTACTACAGAGTACAGACTACTGTGTCTGATAATAATATGGCCATTATGTAAAATATACGTAAAATGATTTTTTTATTTAGTTTTATGTATTTGTACCATATACAGTAGTACATTTTAACATTAATTTAATGTTTTTGAATTCAATTATATTTTAATTTTTATCCAATAATTATAAATTCAATTGCGATATTTTTAAAAGTTACAATGATTTGTCTTAACATTGTACCATATCAAGATTTAAATCTACTGCTCATTTCGTAGACATCAAAAACTTTTAAGAGACTTTTTGTCGGAAAGAGTGATAGCCTAGTGGTTAAGAATTCAGCCTCTCGCTCCGGGGATGCTAGATTCAAATCCATGGCGCGCACCTCTTTATGAAAGTGCGTTTTAAGTTTAAATATCACTTGATAAGGGTGAAGGTAAACATCGTGAAGAAACCTGCACACCTTAGAATTAAAAAAAGACACTTCTGAGGTATGTGAAGTCTGCAAACCCGCACTTGGCCAGCGTGGCAGACTATGGCCTTAACCCACTTCTCAATATGAGAGGAAGCCAGCCCCATATTCCAACAGTGAAATGACAAATGCGTCGATTTTTAATTTTTTTTTATTAAAATATTCAACAAGAATATGTTTCTGTATGAAGCAAAATAAAATTTACCTCTTAAAACCTCACCCCTGTATCGTACAGTAAGATGGTGGTTAACGTCAAAACTTGACAATTAAAGTTACTCTATGCCATCATCTATAATAGTAACTACTTGTCTATAGTCTGTAATTAGTTTTTGCAAATCATATTGTATACATTGCGCATTTGCTATTTTCTTACGTCTCTAATGAATAAAAAAAATAATTATAGTACAATATAATGATCATCACGATGTTACATCGAGTTCCGTGTTACGAAACGAGAACACAAAAACCTTAAAATTGTTTGACGTCTATCTGTCAATCAATTTGCTTAGGGTCAGTTTTATAAACTAATTCCAAATTGCAGGTACTAGCATCAAAATAAACTAAAAATACGTTTATAATTTTTTTACCATTTAATACTATTGCTTATTTACCTTATCGTAGTTTTTGTGATTTAATGGCTCAAAACTGACATAAGGATAAAATCTGCTGTTTATTTTCTTAAGTTTTTGGGATACAATGTGGAATTTAATTGGACTTGCTTAACACAAGAGACAATAATTTCATTTTTCAAATTTTAATTTCAAGTATTCATATCTGTTTCTCCAATAACTCTCACTTTCTTCTTCTTAAAAAATGATTATCCATACATTTGCTATACCATCGAAAAACTTATCTCATTACTCCATATCTAATTGACATGAACCATACAGAACCAACAATATGTTAATGTCACTCACACTTACCCTTCCTTTTTTGTTTCATTGAACTCTGCCCTCGGTAAATTACAGTGTTGCTATAAGAAGCACCTATTTACTTGTATTGTTTTTTCAGCGTCTATTTTTTAAAAATTGATGCGATCATAACACCTTTTTTATCATTTGCGCTCTATCATCTGAATGTGATGCTGATAATAGTTTCAATTAAGTGATATAATTCATTCTTTCTTATACATATCAGATGAGGTCATAAAATGCAACTTTACGATTATCATTTACTGGACAAGAATAATGTTAATAATAATTGATAATACAACAAATAGGTATACGGAAAGGTGTTTTATTAAACTCGTATGTACATTAACGACTCACCAATAAAGTATTGAACTGTTGTCGAATAATTTATTGAATGCCTTCGAGGGAAAGATCCCGGAAATTGATTTTAACGAGGACGTATTTTAAGTCTTCAAAGAAAAGACACGAAGGTACATGTGTTGAGTTGAAAGACATACCGATTCGGGACACAAATATAACATACATATATGTCTTTGTTTAACCTTGTATTGTATAATGCAATTTGAGGTATTTCGACCGTCTATAAAAGTCATCAATTATTATTGGTCGCATTTTCGTGCGTACAATTACCAACTAATTTAGATACTAATTTTTTATATCAATAATAGTGTAGAAAATCAAAAATTGTCACATAGTCTGTATAGGAATATTGATTTTTAAAACGCTTTAAATATTTCATGAAACATTTATACAACGAACCTATACAGAAATATTATTTATGTGAATAATTCACGCCCTTTTCTGACGTTGAAGAAAAACTGTAACGTTCAAAATATTGTGTCATTTGTCTGACATTTTCGTTTATTTACAAAATAAAACGACTAATAACAAAATTGCCATAAATTTCAGTAGGAATATTTTTTATTTCGTGACTAATGAACTACATCAACCAATTTGGACTCAAACGAATCCGCCACTGCAGAATCCATTAAGAATTGGAAGAGATAAACGAATGAGGTAAGCTTTTAAAAACAACTAACTTCACACATAACAAATTAAAGAAATATTTATCAATCTGATTCAGTCTTAGGTCACCTGTATATTTTAAAAGTCCAGATAAAACACACGTGGCTTAAGCTGATGCAAAAAATGTATTTGATATACATGAAACGTTTAATTGTAGACTTTATATTTGTACGTACATACGTACCTCATTGTGTGCTAACACAATGTAAACTACAATTTGCCTCTGCATGTTATTCACAAATTAGTTTTACCTTGCGTTGACAACAATGTAAATAGCGCTATTTCACAGTACCTACGTCCTATTTGTACATGTGGAAGGTGGGTGCCCGGATTCAAACCCCAACCTCTGAGAAGGAGGTTGAAATCTAAACTATATACACCTTCCAAAATGCATATTTTTATGTCCAGATTCAAAAGAATACTTGTGCTCATCACAAAAATATTTGCCATCGGTGGGTATCGAACCCGCAACCTCAGGCTCAGGCCGGACAAAAGAATACGGAAGTATTGAATACTGAGTCAAATGTACTATACTTTGTGACTTACAGCATGGATTAATTCGTTTCATAATTTAATTATAACTTAATGCCTCATAGCAAATAAATATAATTAGTTTTGGAATATTCAATATTTAACAGTGACACACGTTATTTAATTAAATAATTATACGTTAGGAATATCCAATTAAAACGGAACATTACTCATTGAGAATAATAAAATTGAATATATGACAATAAAATACAAGAAAAATATACGGAAATTGAATATTATATACCCATTTTTAATAATGACCTTTAATATGGTACCTACATATATACCTAATTGTTGTCTAGTGAAATATTTTGAACTATTAATTATATTCCAATCACAACTATTGTGTATAATATATGTTCCTTTGTAAATGCGACATTGGACATAGGTCTCTCAAAATAAGACCGTTCAGAATCACACTTGTATAATTTCGCCGAGACATAATTTTATTTGCTTAATTTACAAATATATTAAAATTTTAGCAATGCTTAATTCATACAGGAAGTATTGACGAAGGCAAATATTGAGGAAGTATTATGTAATATAATTAATAAATCACCTTAAAACGTCTCTACATTCACGCTATTGCTTTTTACCGGGGAATACCGGACTTTTTTTGACCTTGCATTTCTCTTATTTGACCATCTTTGTCCCAAGTCACGATTAGTTGTAAGAAACGTGTAAATATATTAAAAATAGCCTTATAAAATTAAAATAGGTTTTGCAATTTGATGTATATTGAAAATATACTACAGGAAAAATGTTATCGTTTTGTTGTGAGATAGTAATTAGAAAAAGTATGTCCTCTTCCAATGCTCCAATGTCATATCGAGAAAATTTTAATTCTATATAAACTTTGATCTATCTTAGCATGAATAGGCATACATCTTAAGGCAGAAGGCACTCGTATTATTTACTAATACATCGAAACAAAATACTAGTTTAGGTAGTACAACATTTGTATATTTGCTTTGCGAATGTAATATTTAAATAATTATAACCATTTATAATATTCACAATAGGAACAAATTATATATGGACGATAAATGTGCCATTTACGGACGCAGCTAAATAGATAATTTTATAGCAATAAATATAGCACTTACCGCGATCGCAAGGAAGATCCCGAAGCGGAACATGTTGCGTTCTATCTCTTATATTCTCTAGGAAAAATTACTTGAAAAGGCACTGAACTTGCTCACAATACGAAATACAGTCGGTCGAGGAACGCGCTCATCTGCTATATACCGTCGCAGCCTCCGATGACGTCACCACCCGCGCCCAAAACCTGTTTCGACTCATCCTCGCGACACCTGACCTTAGTTTTGATTACAATGACGGGTTTTCAAGAAAACACCACAACGTTCTAGTAGAATGCAGCATTGTAACGTATTTCCGACTGATTTGGTGTCGTATTTGTTTTTTCTATTGTCGCATGCGACCGCACACAGAGTAATTATGGACAGAGTAACAAGTTTACTTGTACCTGTTATTAGTAGGATACCTGCCGTCTATATTCATACTATCAATGTGAAAATGAAGTAGACTTTAGATTCCGATTTTGCGTCGGAACCGCTGAACTGTTTCTATTGTAATTTGGTATAAATAACTTCAAATTTCAAAAACTGAATATAATAACCGTAAAAAAATTAATTAACAGTAATAAATTGCTTCCCAATATTAAGCCCTCGACGCCAAAGTTCGCATAATACATGCATAGGGTGTATAAGATTTAAAGATATAGGTACTCCACCTGCGGTCCTATGTGCTTGGTTATTAGACATTAGACATTAGACCTAGTCGTCTTTAAAAACGTTTCTGGTTCAATTTATGTGCGTATAACTAGGTTTGTCTTTTCCGGCTCTTTCATTCAAATTATATTTGAATAATAATTCATTCTAAATATCTTACAAAAATAAAGTGGTATAAAAAGAATAAGGATACTGAAATAAAAGCCCAATTAGACGTTTACATACATATATGTATACATAGAAACCTCTTATACATCATCTCTAGACTCTCCGTGAAATTAAAAATAAAATAATATGTTTTTTTGTAGAGGCATGACATTTTCTGCAAATGTATTTAGAGTTAATTTATATAAAAGATTTGTAGAAAAAATTTGTTAACGAATATTTCCTTAACGTAGACTTGAATAAAATATTGGATATATACAAAATATACATACATAGAAAACAAACCGAGGACAGGGCGCGATGGCGCTCATTGGGGGAGGCCATGTCCAGCAGCGGACTGAGATAGGCTGCTGATGATGATGATGATGATGTACAAACATACAAATTGCAACTCCTCAATTGACATGATGCATTTAGCCGATTGCAGGAGTGTACTACATCCCTCTGTCTACCCCTTCAGGGATTACAAGCGTGATGTTATTTTATTTATAAAAGCATTATCAAATAAAAGTTTTATAAGTATGTTGTCTCTATACAATACTTACTCTAGCAGTAGTTGCATGAAGCCTAGACGCATGAGTTTTCGGAAGCGGTCTAAGTAACTCTATTAAGAGGGAAGAACGTACGTATAACCGAACCAGAACGTTTTTTAACAAATCAACGCTAATTTTTCGCACGACAAAGTTGACACGACAATAATTTGTCGTGACCTTTCTTGTATTTTCGTACTGCTTAGAGGCTTATCATGTATCTGTATATATTAAAAAGGCTAATTTTTATCACGAGCCTCACCGGGGTAAATGTGCCACGTCTGGGACCGATTTCAAATTGTTTTGTGTGGTATCGCCTGGTCATCGTTTTTGTCCGGATACGTTTTTATCAAGTTGGCGATGTTCTTTCCTCTACTTTGATTCTTTTATATATATAACCCATCCCCAAATATATCCGTTACCAAAATATATCCGTTACCTAAATATAATCCTTAACTAATTATAACCCTAACTTAAATGTAACCTTTACCTTGATGTATGTACTCGTACGTATGTATTACCTAGATATTATCCCTACCTAATGTATGTATATCCATCTAAAAATGTACGTATAAATTCTTTACCAAAATATGACCCGTAACTTTTAACTGAGGCTCGAATCTATGTGTTTCATCAATATGTTCCATACATTCCACAACTAATGATTACCTGTACATTATACATTATATACGACAGTATAAAACAAACATCTTAGGGCCTTTCGTTAAAGGTGCTTCGTTAAACAAAAACAAAAATATAAAAAAAAAAAATTTTCGTATGCTAGCAAATTCGACCTGTAATGTCCAATACAATAGAGATTATAATAAAAAAATATCTATACAAACAGTGTACATGAGCTATGATTCATTGATCACCCCTTATGTACGTGTAAAATTTGCGCAACTCTAACACGTCACATATAGAATTTTATTTTTAAACGCACGCTTAACTCCGGATCTTATGAATCACGACTACATTTTTTTCATATTATAGGTACATAATAAACGTTTTCTGACAGGACATGCTCAATCAAGCAGGTAATAAAAACCTATTTAATTTATTAGTAGCTAAAAGTGGATTAAATCTCGGGTTTTTTGTATAATTCTTATTTTAGGTAACACTTGACAAATAACAAATGACATACGTGTGTGTAAATAGTAGATATACAAGGGAGAATTACATTATTTAAATTCATTTCAACTATGTATCGGAAGGATGGTAGTGGCGTAAATGAAATGTATATACAATTGAACTTTTAGACGAATATGTGGTTTCATTTTACAGATTAGAAGACATTTCCTTATTAAGTATGATTTCTACTCACTCGCGTTTAGACAACCTGCTAAACTTTGACCTTTATTCTTCTCAATCTGATATAAGACCCGACTCCAACCCTGGAGTGTGGAGAATATTTACTATCCAACCAACTGTTCACCATGTAGCTATCTTAAGATGTCAAAAATAGCAAACCATAAACTACAAATGAACAAGAAACACAAAGATATTGTATATTATTATTTCCAGGAATACAGCAATAATGTTTAACCAATGTGTTTAATAATGTGTCTTGTACAATATTGTTTTGGTTGGGAGCACTTTTATTTCTCGTAAGTGAACTTTGTCTGCGTGAGAGAGAACGTTTTGTTCATTAGTGTATTCTCTTTCTTGTGGTTTATCCAAAGGTTGTTGAGAGTATTTTAACGACTTTTGCTCAAACAATAAAATTTATTGTCTTGATTATGAGTAATATAAGACAAAAATCGTTTGAGATAACAGCAGCATTGAAATTAACTGAATTGCCGCAATTAGGTAGTTTCAACGAGACAGGTACAGTAAAATTCCGTGCATAATTTTTCAGATACTTTCCTCTTATGATTAAATTATGGTCCAATTTAATTCACATGTAGATATGTCGGGCTAACCTAAACTGGACCAGTCTCGGACTTACCCGAAGGATTTCTTCGTGGGCTCTTAGAGCGAGTTTGCAGTGGAAACTGAATTATCTCGTGCTCTACAGATTTTGTTATGATCTCTAACAAATATAAGTCATGCCTGATAACTTAGTGAAAATATTTAAGATGGTAACAAGGTTTACTGGAAGAACTAATATCTTAGGACTGCACACTCGTGGGCACCTAATTCCAAACACACAGATGTTATTCTATCGTGACAAGATACGAGTAGATAAGAATCATACATTTATTAAAATTTCTAAATATATAGGTATTCATGTAAATAATTTTACACCCAAACACACACACCACACCACACTACAACACACATAGTGCTGATCATATCATTCACAACAAATGAGCTCTTGAAGTTTAAGAACTTCGTATACGTCATTCAACAGAAATAATGTCTTTATTAAGATAAATGATGAATTTCCTTTGAAAGGTTAATGGAAACTGTGGCAAAGTAGGTAAAATGTTTTGAAAACATAAGAGGAAACGCAAGCGCGATTATAAGTCAAACATTAATATTGGAGTATATTATGAGTTCAAGAATAAATTTTTTATTATAACCAACAATAAATCGTTTATTTTATGCTAACTTATGAAATTTATACACGCCATAAAATAAAATAAAACCGTAAATATCAGGAGGGTCAATAACTTCGAATTGCTTCTTTGCCATTAAATACAAATCAAAATTTTTCTACACGCGAAACTTTATAACTAATTAAAAATAATTGACATATTATGTATGTAGGAATTGAATTGATTTAAAAATTAACATTGTTTCGATTCAGTTTGTTTTAAATAAATTTAATCGTAAATAATAAGTCCCCAGGCGCAATAGATGAATAGAGTTGTTCCCTCAAATATTACAAGATATTGTTTTTCTAATCATTTCGAGTTATATCTATAGTTAAATAATACATGTGAGTTCTGTATGCACGCTATGTGTATGGTATGCTGGTTCCATGTCTATGTACATCATCTTCTTTGTATGCTGAATAATAAAAAACGAGAAATTTGTGTGGTTTTTTTCAAAGAAGTGGGATTTCAATGTCTTCAAAGGCATACTCATGTCTCATTTTTTTCGCTAAGACCTATCTATAAAATGTTAACATAATTATAAAAAGTGGAGCAGACGTGTTCTGGAGAGGAGATCGCGACTTGGCATACGTGGCGTAGGACGCCCTCCAGCCAGGTGGAGTGACGATATACGCAAAGTGTCTGGCAGTGGTTGGATGCGAAGAGCTGAAGATCGAGCTCAGTGGCGTGCCATTAGAGAAGCTTATGTCCAGCAGTGAACGGAAGTAGGCTCAGGCTGATGATGATGATGATGACAAATTGTAAAAAGAACATATAGATGTAGGGTAATAGTAAGTAAAAAGGCCTTAACTGTTAAAACAAAGGCACAACAACGTTTGTATGCAATCATGAACATCATTGACGTCCACATACGACTTCCCCGAACATCGTTACAACTGAAGATCCACTGTTTTTCGACCTACCGGTTTTTTACGGCCCTGGCTAGGTCGCTGCTCCATCTACTTAGCATGCACCGTATCGTCAAAAATATATAATTAATTTCCTTAATATTAAAATTGACAAAGACCTTATTAATCGTGTTTATATCGAAGCGGATCTCGACGGGATCACTGCAGTTGTTCAATTATGCGAATATAAAACGGGTTCTTAAACGACAAAGTATGGAGCCGGAAGATGTGGCAACTCACGATAATTATGATGAAAACACGTTACGAGTCCCTGCATTGTGTTTCGCTTAACATTCCCGTGCATTCCTTCCCGTTAAAAAACCTGTCTCAATCATCAATATTAATAAGAGGTTCTTTTACATTAATTTAACATTCCATTGCCAGTTTTTTGATTGCAAAAAAATATTTCCATTATAAGAAATTGACGTTCAGAAAAGCTTCCGCATAAGTAAAAGTAAGTATTAAAAGTAGCATTTCATAATTCTAAAAATTACAGTAACATCTCTTACTAATAATGGATTTGATTAGTTGTTTATTTTTATTGATACTATTTTTTTTATCCTAACTATTTATGTACCTAATATAAATTACATATACGAATATATATAACATTAATTATGGAAAATATAATAGGTGGCCATAAGCCAGAGAAACGATGTTTCAAGCAATCTCTCTTATGGTTGTTGGATATGTTATAGAAATAATAAGAAAGCACACAAGTGATCCGATGTTATTCTTCTACAGCGACCTCTAGACATATAAGTTGAAGTTAGTAGCATTGAACATAAAATACGACAGATATTGGAGGTCAGACATAGTGGAGGACAGATATTGGTGGAGTTAGTTCTAAAGTTTACGATTAATTATGTGTTATGTCTGCCTA
>DWME01005304.1:0-15094 GCA_018244795.1 Parelbella ahira ahira | reverse complement strand
CGATGACAAACACATTTTAAGTCCCTAAATGGTTTTAGCCCAGAATTTTGCCACGCTGACTGCCTCATCACTGGCATAGTTAACCAAGTACCATTTAGCTGACTGGAATAATCAAAGGAAACCATGACTGTACTAATAGCAAATCATAATATAACCTAGAAAATAATATTTAATGTTTAAAATGTTATGTGAAACATAAAAATATATATAATGATCTTAGGGTGGAAACATCAAAGGTACCAACCCTTTTGATATGTTCAAGCCGACACCGGTTGGAAAACTAGACAAGAGGAATTAACGAGGCCGCCTGCCAACACACCCTTCAATTAAACAACCTTTTAACAACACTTACTTTATTTCTATGTTGAGTTGATATTATTATATCCTCACTTCAGCTCCCCTCGGGATAGCTTGACAGGACCAAGTCCCAAACGTAATTACATTTACTAAACCTGTTCACCACACCAAATACTTTGGTGCATGGCAATCGGCTCTCTAGCTTCTTCGTGGGACTTAACTGGACGTAACTGGTGAAACATGGGAGTGTACTAAGCTCCTCTGCCTACCTCTTCGGGGATTATAGGCGTGAAGTTACGTTTTTTACCAAATACTGGCATTGTGCTAGATCACATGTTAAAGAGAAAATGATAATAAAAAGTTTAAACATTTGTCACTTATGTACACACATATAAACAATTATGTTGCTATTTATAAAAAGTATAAACAGTAAGCAGGAATCTGTAAGCAATCCACTACTTCCCTCTTCATTTATGATGTAACGAGCTTAACAGAGTTGAAAGAGTTAAAACGCTTCAGGTCATTACGTATTCATTGTGCTTCAGAACGACTTTCTGTGTCGAAAAGACAATAATTCTCCCCTATATTCTATACATTTTTAACAGCATGGATCCTTATATTTTTCTCTCTCGACCCTTTTACCGTTTCACTGTTGGAACACGAGTCTCCTCTCAGAATGAGCGGATTACGGCCATAGTATGCCACGCTGGTCAAGTGCGGATTAGCGGACTTCATGCGTTGTGGAGATTTTTTTTTGTAATCTCTAAGGTGTGCAGGTTTCCTCACGATATTTCTTTCGCCGTTACCACAAGTGATATTCAATCCTAAAATCCATATTTTTGAATAGAGATGTACGCCATAGATTTTAAGACAATCTCGCGCATGTAGATATTTCCTTGAACGGGTATGGGAGGTTTATCTCCACTTTTTAACCACAATTTCAGAAATTATATAACTGTTTATTCACAGGTGACAAGAGGTTAATGCCCTTATAAGTTTACTATCAGGAAACTCATTGAATAACCAGGACGCAACAAAACAAAATAATAAGTATTAACTATAGGAACAATAAATCAAGCGGGAGTATGTTCTAACTCAGAATAGCTGTGTCTATGGTCAGACATACTCGTACATACGAGTATCAGTTGATCTATTGCTTCTGTCCTCACCTCATTTTCCGCTAGATCAGCAAGTCGATGATAAAGAGCGTATTATTTAACTTTGTACGTAATAAATCAGTATCACATCTTACCTAAGCCTAGAGATTTACGGCCTCAAGTTTACGAGAAAAGATATGGTTGAATCAGAACAACTGCCACAAACTTAGATGTGATTCTAGTGTTTTTTATGAATGTCACAAAAGTTGTCTCCATATGTTACGTGTGAGTAAATTATGGGTCCGTTTCAGAGTTTTCGAGGGAGTGTTAAGTGTAAGTTGTTGGTTACAGGAGAAGCCATTAAATTGTGACAAAAGCTTATGGTAGCTAAACCTAAGCCATTTGTGGACACGCCCACATTAGAACAATGTACAGTATTACCCAGATATAGGGACGAACTGCATCGTTAACTGTGTGGTAGCAAAGTGCGACTGCTGATCGAGAGGTCCGGGGTATTAATCCGGCTCGAGTACTATTGGATTTTTCTAACTTAGATTTCTAGTAATGACTCGAAGTCTGGATCTGTGCCCATTGTTTGGTAATAGGCTCGCGGTTTATTTTATTGTGTACATATACATATGTATATGTAACTGGTGAAACGTCGGAGTGTGCTAAACTCTTTTGCCTATCACTTCAGCAATTGTAGGCGAAAAATTACGTTGTGGGGTAGAAAATTTCAATTTTAACTTAACTTTCAACAATAATATAATATTTATATAATTAACCTTCAACAATAATATAATATTTATATAATTATATGTGAAATATTATTTGTTGATTAATATTATTACCTAATTGTAAATTTAAAACAATGAAAGATTGTAAAGCACCAATTAAATACTAATAATGATAACTGGAATATATTCCTAAACTATTAAGTATTTATTTATTTTAAATTATATGATTAAATTTCCATTCTAAATAACATACAATTATTAACCACAATTTTATTATGAAAAAGTTAATTGAATCATAAAATTGGAATTTCCTCTTAACAGTTTATTATTTTAAGAACAACAGTAGTTAGGCAAAATCACGCAAGGCGCAGGTAGGTTACGGAATCTGAAAACAATACCTAAAGCTTAGGCTTGGCCAAATGTGCACATGCTTGAACGAGTCATTCTTTTATTGTTAATGTAAATGTCATTTGTAAATACTGGCAAAAGACGCACTTATAGGTAAAATCAATCACAAATATACTGCAATAAAGCACATTATCCATGGTAACGACTAGTGAACACAATTTCAATACATAATGTTTTATGCAAATGTGAGCTTTACCGTGACGTAATAGCGTTACTAACTGATTGTCAAGAAATGTGAATGACGCAGCCCAGGAATGAGTCATTCCGTCCCTCTCTCTCGGACTGACAATGCGTGCGCGCATTATACGTGACCGTCCGTCTCGTGTCGGTGTTGATGTCCAGTTTGACAGAAACGGCTAACAGTATCACATGTGCGCTATTGCAGTTTTGGCGCGAATATTTCACACGTAATAATAAACAATGATTCGGTGACGGCTTTTTGTTTTCAAATTTTTTCTGTGATGACTGACGCGATCAAATATTGTTTGCGAATTTTTGTAACCACGGTATTTTATTACACTTTGATAAGTGCGTTTAAAGAAATCAAACGTTATTTGACGGTCGAGGAGGTTCAATAATATTTGGATTGGGATATTTCAACAAGCGTAATATAATTCGGTAAGTCATAATTATTTTACTCGTGCGTGTCATATTGACTAATACTTAGAAGTAATTGTTATACAAAACTTTTTAATCAACTCCAAAGCTAACGTCTACCTACATTTGATGATAATTTGTGTGTATTCATACCATTTACAAAACATAAGTAGTTATACAAGTGTCAATGACAATTTAATCATTTCCAAGATTGGTCGGTTTTAATAAAACTTCAATTATTTCCTAGATGTGTCTACGATGACTAAGTGTGATTCGCAAATAAAAAAATGCTGTTATGTGGTCAGTATTATTCATTATTATTATTATGCTAGTTGGTAGGCAGATATAGTTACAAGATTTCTACCGTTTGCCGTCCTGACAAACTTCTTGCACCTCTTATACTTTCGTGTTATCGTCCTCGATATTTGCTTACCCTAGGGAAATAAGGCCGACAATATGTATGTTTATATTAATGGTAATCAAAGAAGTCTTTCAGCTATCTTTCTTACATACTTTGTCAATAAAAGTTATTGTGTTGATCTGATAGATGTAAAACATCATGCAACCTTTCCCGCACTATCAATGTATCCAGCAATGAGAATATCGGTAACAGTTTTGAAATGACTGAAACTCAATATACTTATATTTCTCATATTTGAATATTCCTGAGCTTTGGAATATCCACGTACTTATCCAGACGGTAAGTTACGCAGCCAACACATTGCCGCTAGTTTTACGAGTGCAATCCTTTATAGCACTTCTGAGTTTGATATTCTTCTTCACATTTCTGAGTTGAAACTGAGTAGCTAAACTGCAAATTGTAAGACCTATTTAATAGATAAATATTACCTACCCCCACTTCTTTCGATTTGTTGCTTTTCTAAAACAAAAAGAACGTTCGTAAAATTTTGCCCCAGGCACCCAACCGGCGATACTCAGTGTGACACATCGCTAGTATGTCCCCGCGTCCGGTTTATAAATATACTTAAATGAAAGTTGCTTTCAATAATTCGAAGAGGGGCTGATGCTATGCACGTTTCAGCCTGATCAGCGGACTGAACTGTTGTATCATCTGTTGTTGTATCATCATAGTCAACCCTTTTTAATGTTTCTCTATTGGCACAGTATTGGAGTATATAGATTATACTATTGGACTAATAGCGAGTGAATAGTAAAGATATGTGTTAAATTCTGAACACTTCATTTCTATAAAAACTGATAATCGAATAGTTTAAATCAGCTCTTACACCCGGAGTTATAATCATCACTATCAACTCTTTTATCATTTCACTGTTGAATACGAATCTAGCTTCAAATTTATAAAGATTGAAATCCTAGTCGTCAATGCTGGCCAAGTTCTGTTCAGTTGGTTTACTTTGCACAATTTACAGAGTACTATAAATAACTCTAATATATGAAGGTTTCCTCACAACGTTTTCCCTCACAGTTGCAGCAAGTGAATTATGATATCTTAATAAAAAATGCTCAAGTTTTTATAAACAGAAAGATACATTCCAAGACTTGAACTCGCCAGTGCAATGAGCGAGGATGAAATATCTAAATATTACTCGTATATCCTCCTAGTATAATTAGATAATTATAGAAATTCCAGTAACGGAATCTTTATTTTCGTTAAGTCCCCGTTGACAGGTTGATTTAAATATATCTCTTTCAGAAACGTTAAGCCCCTGTCAATGATGTTACGAAGATATCGCGATCAAAGACTCAAAAGCTAATATTTCGTCGTTTCAAATTAAGTAGCTATATAAAAAGCCGATGCTATAAATAATATTCATTGAAATTTTCTTTTATATTTAACGTTCAGTTCCTGCTTGTATCATGCAGGAAATTGAAAATATCAGTACATAAATTCAGAAGTAAGTCTGTAAGTATAGAGACATTCGGCACTCTCTCTCTATATAACTCTTAAGAATGTTGGCCTTACGACATAACAAAAGTAATCTAAAAACTATACCAAAAGAATTTTTTATAAAAGCGACATAATTCTACATTAAAAAAATAATTTATATTTTAATGAAAATATAACAGTCCAAGAAAAGTAACTAAATCAAAATGTTGGAAGTTTAAAGATAAACTTGAATCTATTGGTGTCACCGACTCAGGACAGCGATCGCGCGAAAAATGTTTCGCACGCTTCAATATAGAACTGGGTCGCGCACTTTGAATATCTGGTAATAGTTTTATCTTATAAATAAATCACACTATTTCTACGTAACATCACCTCTGTAATCACAATAGGAGTAGACAGAGGAGTACACTTTCACGTTTCACCAGTTACGTTTATGTCCCACAATGGAATAGGTCGTCGGGCTTTTGCTATACGCCGGGCACAGATCCAGACTCCGAGCCACTACTAGTAATTCAAAACTAGAAAAATGGAGTAGTACCCGACCCGGGATTTGAGCTCAGGACCCCCCGGTCGGGGGGTGCTTTCTACCATCGTACAATCGTGCTTTCTACCATTCGACCAACGATGCAGTGATTAATATATGACTACTAGAATACAATTATTTACATGACGACCTGCCAATTCTACTTCTACTTCTAGGTACTACAAATTCTATAACCTGGTTAAACACTGTTAGTTATATTACAGACATTGAATCTGCGAGCTTGTCCGTACAGCTTGTCATAGTAGGTATACATTGTCAATGACGTCACAGTTCTACATACGGTATCCAGTATACTTGTAATTGCTTTACTATCAAGAATATATTAACTCAAAGAACTTATACTGACGTTCAACATTTATAAATATTTACAAAGGACACGTAGATTTTCTTGGACTTTGGAATTATACCGTTTATCTACAGCGAACTATATAATAATAATGTTCTTGGAACATAACATTTCCCTTGTATTTGAATACTCCGAGCTTTAACTGGGTATATCAAGTTAGAAGAACCCAATCTTTGCCCTTTACAATGTAACATAATGAAGGAATTCAGTATTAACTTTAACGTTATAACTATTAATAATTTATCAAATATAAGTCACGTGTTCATAACATTAATGGGAAATATAGCCAGGCTTTAATTATGTGATTAATATACGACGTCAAATCGAGCAATATAATGAATTCCAAGTTACAGAGAACTAATTAGTGGCGATGGAGCGAAATTATTCAATCAGAAATCATACTTGGTGCAATTCCGTGCAGTTGTATTGGAGGTATTCGATATATTAATTCGTCGTTTGGATGCAGCGAAAATGTAATGAAATTTTGCGTCTAAGTCACGAAAACCAAACCTATTTGCCGCAAAGCAGAAATTTTCATTGTGGTTTTGCGGTTGAAAGATAAATTAGCAACACAAGTAATTTTATTGTACCATACGTGTTAAATATATATAAAAATAAAGCATTTTTAAGTCTTCCCTTCTCTATGAAAATCGTTTTTATATCATTTTTGTGTTTCATCCCCAAGTACGAAGAGAAAAACGTGCTTCCAGGATGACCAGCTAATACAAAGTGATCTTCCATGTATGGTTTTGAAAAGGGCTGAGTATTTGAGATTACTAGATACCCTAAAGGATCAAGATGATCTATTGTCGGACGGCTTCTACCCAACACATTAAACTAATACCCAGCAAGGATATATAAATTCCTAAATATAAACGAAAGTATGTTTCTTTTTGTAAAATCTACTAACAACACGACCACGGCTGAAAATAAGTTGTTATACAAAAAAATATTTTTGATAACTTTACAAATTGACACTCTTTTGAAGCCGGTAAAAACCAAATTAACGAACCTACCTTTGCACACAAAAAAACGGACTAATTACAACATCAAAGGGCCCTATGTTGTGTGCAGTCAAAAGTAGCAAAAGATTACTTTCATTAAAAATAACGCAGAAACTACGTTTTAATAACCGCTTTTCCGGTGTGTTTCCCTTCAAAATAATATAAATTTCAGTTCATAAATTTTTCAGAGGTGAAATGGTTTCTAGAATGTTCCCCCTGGCTATGCACTATGATGATTTGTAAAATGTTACAGACAAAAGCGGGATGCAATAATCCAAAAACAGGGCGCTATTGCACTCACTTGTCCACGCCTATCAATGAACTGAGAGTAGACTGAATGTGACTGAGAGAGAGAGATGATCATGACGAAGATTGTCTTTTCCCTAAATGCCAAATAAATTATTTATTATTTACCCTTAGGTCTTAACAAGGCAGACGTAATGCTTAGTAGCATATTTAACCAATCTATACAAGTGATAATAGAAACGCGATGTTAATGGTCATTGATATCCTGTGACATCTAATAGAAGTTTGTTTCATTCGATATTAGGTAACAACTCCGAGATTGGAGATTTAGAATTAGTTTAGAATAGAGTTGTTCGATAACGAGCTTGGAGGATGTTGATACCCTCGGGAGCTAAGTTATTATACTTCTAACTTTCTTGCATGCCAAACAGAGCCTATAAAAGTGAAGTAATTGTAAAACTAAATATTACTATCATCACGCTAGATCCCTTGCGGAGTAATTACATAGCATCTAGTGCCAAATATTCTTACAAACTTGACTTGTTTCTTTCGTATTTATTACATTCTTCATAGACGCATGCCTCTTTCGGAGAAGATGAAGCGTTTATAGTATACGTTTCCCTACTACGCTACTAGTTTTGTTTGTACTGTCTATTTTTGTATTTATAACGTTTTAAAAATTCCTGTTTCTGATGGGTAAAGTAACTAAGTTTTTGTCTTTGAATATATTATGGCTAGCAATGGAACTTAATTAAATGTAAGAGACTTCTTAAAATAGTAAATTACACTAACTTTGCGAGTGTTGTCAGGCGCAAGTTCCGAAGGAGATCAATATTCACCTAAATGGATCAAACACGTCGAAGTTAGATGTTCCCGAAACCGGCGTACGTATTCTACAGGTCTGTGCGAATGGAGATGTTTGGGTGTCGAATCACAAAAATAGACTGATTTAATTTCATTCAGTACCCTCTGCCTACCTCGTAGGAGACCTAGTGCGATGATCCACTAGTAATAATAGCAATTTTAACATATTGCCGTCTATTCTGGTCCGGGAACTTAAAAGATAAGTGTGACTAATTGTGACAAATGGTTTCGTATAAATACGAACACATTCGCGAGTAAACGATAAACCGGCACGACACCGGGGTTATCAAGAAAACGTTAGTTATTTTGAAATTTAAATGAATTCCACTGTTGTTTTAACAACTTATAATTAAATGCTGCGAAGTATATTTTTCAATGAATTAATCCTTGTTTCCAGAAGCTTTCCAATAGGTGGCTTTGTAAAGTTGTTATGCATTATAAACTTTTTAAAATGTGTATTATTATTACTATTATGACCTCATGCCAGGTCTCTTACAGTGTTTAGAGAAATAACAGAAATTTCTTGACTCTTACATACCTGCCGTACTTATTCTACATTCATTTCTCATCATAGACTGAGAAGTGATACCCTTCGGAGCCTACCCGTTCGGGGCAATACAGGCACAATTTTATATTACAGTTACCTACTTTTACCTTATAGCCTGTATTATTCTGTCTCTTTAGTACGCTGCTCATGTCATACTACGTGTGTGGCCGCGATCGGTCAAAGACAATTACATCATTATATTGTAATGTAATTTTATATCTCTGTTTATAATTAGCGATGTCCAATGCGACATTAAGTTTTTTTATTGGCACCTCGTACAATTGAGCCTTGTATCAATGCTGTTTCTTAAAGAGGCAGGCATCGAGAAGGAAATACTAAAACAAATATAATTAATAAAAAATAAAAATAAAATAAAAAAGCAAAATAAAAATACGACAATAATAAATACAGCAGTTTGTATTGTAATTTAGGGTCTGGTTACACACATTAAGCCCTTAATCTTGGGATATTAGGTCGTATTTGATAAATGTAGATTGACCATATAATGTTCAATGGGTTACCACATAGCGTCTAATACCAGGTATCTCACGGGGTAGGTTGAAAATATCGAGTGTTACATAGGTATATCTATTCTTAAATACCTGTCGTATTTGTAGCGTAAAATTGTTATAGATTTAAAAGGGAAATAGTTTTGACTTATTTGAACTGGTTGAATTTAATTCATCCAACCTGTATATATAGACTTAACTCGCAGCTCCAATGTGTGCCCAAAGAAGATATGAACTGAATGCGGTTTAAATCGTGCTTGCGTAGGACCGTTTCCAAAACTTTGTTATGGCTTTTTGAGGTTACGAAAATATTTACGCTGCGTATTTGTTAAGCATTCCTCCCAAAACGAAATCTACTATGAACTCGTACGCATTGCAATATTTGTGCGGGGCGTTGGGATTTTGTTGAACTGAGTATGAAAACTATGAAATCCACAATGAATCTACTAAATTATATGGGAAGTTGAAAGGACTGAAAGAAAAAGAAAATTCAGTATGCCATAGACTCTGTATCTGTTACATTAAAACAATAATATTTAAGTATTCTTCATAACCATTGTATCGCTGCACTGTTCTGGCAAGAGTATGGATATAGTTTGCCAAGCTGGCTATGTGCGGGTAGACAGAATTTACATGCCTTACAGTACATTATGGACACGTCCACGACGTGCAGGTTTCCTCACTGAACATTAAAATACTCGATGAATTAAAAGTTAAGTTAAATTATTCGGTACGTAATACGACCATTATAATGATTTAGTATATTCGACATGTGAGAATACATACTTATGCGCAATATGGTAACGTGCTTTTTTCCAATAACACGATAGTACACTTGGAAGAATATCGTCAGCTAACTAATATACAATATAATACTTTGTTGATCAAAAGGAACTCTTTATAAGCGGCGTTTGAAATAAAAACATTCAAAGTAACTACATTGAAGAGAAAGAAACCTTTGAAAAATATCCAGATAAATTCTTAGTTTAAAAAATTCATAATGAAAATTTATAAATATTCCTTTTTTCAAGAAAATAACCCTTTGAAAGGCTCTATTATGCCTTTTATTTGATGTAATAATAATTGTGTAGAATCAAAAATAATATTGATTTTTTTTAGCTGCCAAATTGGTTTCCCTTCGCAGAAAAACGTATATTACATTATACCATTTCCTAAATATATATAATAAACTCTCTTTCTTTGATCTGTTTATCAATCTCTATCTAATATCCTTTCGCCCGCTGTTTCCCAGAATAATATCAAGTTCTTGATCCCCTGTTTTCTATCAGCTGTGTTAACGACTTCGTAGGCGTAGATGCTAGCCAAACACCGCAAGATAACAACTGTTTTTGTTTATATATACACTACTATTGTTTAAACAATATATTCTTTAACTGTCTGAAAATATTTTATTCAACGTAATGCGGAAAAACTGGCACACATACAAAATTTTAATATTTCCTGATAAGACTGGTGACGATGAATGATGTTGATTATGATCCGAATGCTGATGATACTGGTGCTGATGACTTACTATACACTACAACATTTCGTAAAGTAACAGCAAATACAAAAGCATAATGGCAGGTAGGTAGTGAAGTATTGATTTCGTGGCCTCGCTGAACTATCTGTAATTAGGATTTTTATTTTTTGCGGCCCGCTCGAGATGGGCTGCTAGATTGAACCGGTGATTAATCGTTGTTCGGAATGTGATTTCGCTAACTACACCCGGCGCAATTAGTTAATTTAACAAGCTTTACTTGTATCCCCTTTGTTTACCGATTCGGGGTAGGTACTTTGACCGCACTAATCTAACTAGTTCTTAAAAATCCAAGTGATGATTAAATTAAATATTAACGTTATTTAAATGATAAACTTTAATAATCAAATTTTATTTTACTTTGAATAACAAGAACATCATTTACTTGTCGATGCTGTTTGTCTACCCCGTAAGTGACAAGAAAGTTCTTTAAACATAAAGTTAAGTTAACTAATTCTTTAACCAAAATACATTCAATAACTATGGTTTTAACCCTTCCCATTCTAAGTGTAGACTCCTGTTAATTAGTTGAGCTATACAATATTTAATGAATGCCCTTTTAGACCTTCCCGAACCTTTGTACCATGCGGCTCATATGTCAAATACATATACATATATGTATGTATGTAAGTGATGTCAGTCGGCAACTCATTCGCGGCTAATATGACGTGTAATACGTCCAAAGAGAAAAATATTTGTTAATCAACCGTATACCTTAAATGTCTCGTAGGTTTTTGTGTGAAGATATATTTTGTAATAAAAATCTGAATCTCTCATACGGTAATAATTTCATAAAATCTCAAAATGAATTCTTAGAGCAGAAATATAAATCATCTAGCTTATAAATTAAACAAAATCAGATAATTTTTAATAGAAAAAAAAATACAACAGGCTATTAAGGAATTTCGAACAGAGTTAGAGATAAAATTTAAATTTATTTGAACCCAGTCATGCGACCGGCATTACAAATTTGGACTTTATTCTTTGTAGATGATTCATTGAGCTTTAATTATTACAAATGGCTTGACAGTACCTAACTTACCAGATAACTATATAATTTATTAAATAAATAGGTTCTTACCTATATACATAGGTCTTAGCTACAATAATACATACAAAAACGTAACATCACGCCTTTAATACCCAAACGAATATGCAGAGGAGTGTATAACACTCCCACGTTCCACCGGTTACGTTTACGTACCACCATAGAATAGATGGTGATTCTATGGCCATACATCGACCATAGATTCATACTCCAAGCCAGTACTAGAAAGTTCTACTAGAAAATCAAAGTGAAAAATCAATTGTTATTCGACTCGGGATTTGAATCCAGGACCTCTCAATCAGCAGTACTGCTTGCGACCACCTGACCAACGAGGCAGCAGCGAGCAGTAGAAAAATAAAAAATAAATAGATTACGTACTCATGTTAGTAGATAACTAAGACTTATAGACTCACTTAACTGATGAAAAGTGAGTATACGGACACACCTCTGCTTACAGTACTTACACGTTCGGAGAAACACAGGCGCTATGTTGTGTTAAAATAATTATTATTACTATATCGTCACGCCAGGTCTCTTCTGGGATAGGCAGAGCACCGAATGCCAAATAAAACAAGACTTAAAAGTCTGATATACCTCTTCTATATTTATCACTCCCTTTGTACAAAAACGTATGTTACATACTTACTCCAATATTCCCGTTGTACACTTTTTGTTCCACTTCAACTCAATTAATCTTTTAATAAACTGCAAGTGACATCCTTTCTTTGTTAGACTTACAATATAGTGATTAAATTGACTTTTGCCATTAGTAATTATACAATTTATCCATACAGGTCCTTGTGCGGTTTACTGATTGATTTTATGCGACGTTCTACAGCCAGACTGTGTGTAATCTGGTCTGCGGATAATTTCAATAAAACTTCCTCTAAGGCACTGTGTATGCAGACGCATGATAAAATATATTTTTTATTTTAAAACAATCAATGCAGAACAATGGTATTATCTTTGTCATTTTGAAAGAAGATAAGTGTCAAAAAGTAGGATGATAAAAGGTTGATGGGTTGAGGGTAAAAACAGAGGTTATATCGTCACAGCATCGTTCTAGTTACCCGTTTCTCTCACTCTGTGTAACAAGGGTTTAATCGTTGTTCTAAATGTCCGCCTGTATTGCGTAATTGCGTCCCATTAACGACATAAGGCGACAGGACATCTGGCGCATAGTGCTAGATGTGGGTCGCGCTCTGTAAGTATCTATTTTTAGGCAACTCTCATATTTAGTATGCCTCTCATTTGGGACCCCAGTGTGTCGTCTGTCAAAACGGATATTATAATCTAAATGTAAGAATAAACTAGATTTTATCAGATAAATAACACTATACGTGAAGTAAGTTGAAACGTACGTGACATCGAAATTTATTTCTTTATTTGAGAAAATGTTAAGTAGTTAGTTATTATTATCTTGGTTTATGAATATTTCCAAAACTAAATATAAAAATCTTCTTTATTCCATTGCTTGTCCCTTATAACTGAAACTACATTTTCTTACTTTTCCCATATCTCTATACGATACGGAATTCTTGGTGTAGTCTAGCCAATATGAACATATTCATTTTTGGCATGACAACTCTTGCAATGGTTATCTAGGTTTGTACTATCCAGAGGCTGGTAGCGATTACCATCAAACTCATACCAATTTGTTAAAGCATGTTCTCTGCTTTTTGGAGCACTGTTCTGACTGCAAAGGCTGTCTTTATGAACGGTACTGAAACATTAGATTATATTATTATCTTCTACACATACGTCCCATTACAGAATAGTTGGTGAGAATACTGCCATATACCGGGCACCAATCCGTTCAAGGCTTTCAGGCGTAATGTTACATTTTTTGTTTCATATTTTTGTCGTATTTCATTACAAGAGCTCAATAAGGGCGCGTTCATAGTATCAAAGCATGTTATACAGTTACACTATGAGTAGGAGTATGAATGAGCTAACCCTAATACTACTGAATGATTATTTATTCGACCTTTGCTGGTCCGTTCCCTGGGGATAGGTGTGGGGAAACTAGACACAGGATAATTCAAATCAACAGCTCGAACTGTGTCATCGTGCATTTAAATGTAATGCTAGATACAATCTCACGTGTCAGATCTTATTAGTATAGGTCAGTTGGACCTACGTGAGCTTGTCCATTAATACTCTTAATTAATGCAATGATATGAAAAATTTGCTGCCTCGTTTGTCGAGTGGTTGTAAGCGAGAATGGTGATTAAGAGGGCCTGTGTTCGAATCTCCGTTCGGGTATTATTGAATTTTTCTAATTTAAACGGTGACCACTTACCTTTAGCTGCCCTGTCGGCCTTAATTCCTAGATATTATAAAAATTAAAATAAGAACTTTCAATATATGACCTCATACATGAATATGGACTATTCTTATTATATCAGCAGCAGGAAGCGTAAAATTCATACTTATTTTTTTATATAATAGCAACTTCTGGCTTTGTGTGACTTTTGTTACCTTAGAAGTTTTCATGAAGACTTTTAAATACGAGTAATATTAACGTTGAGTAGAGAGTGCTTAGATTTATAAAGCATGTACCTACTCGTATATTAGATATTATAGAAACATGTCAATTTGGCAATCTGTCTGCCCCTGTAAAACAAATTCGAATAAATTTCGTAATAGTTAACAAAACAAATCCAGATTATAATAAAATATATTGTTTTTATTTAAACAAGATAAAAGTAAAAAATATTTTTTAAATGCAGAACACACGGACGGACAGAAGTCTACGTAAACAAAACATCCGATCCGGTTAAAAACATCGCAGTTAAATTCGATACACGTTAACTGATATTTTCTTAATTAACTCCCCTCCGACGGTTTTGGTGTCCAATTAAATTGTTACTCGAGAATCGATGTTTTGTTATATTTTGGTAATCTATTATTTGAATTTGTCTGCATAATACAAATTTTAGTGTATTTCTAAACTACATGACAAACAGAAACGGGAACTGCAAAAAATAACCTGATGTATTCTAGGTGTCAAGAATCATTATCATCAGCCCTTTTATCCTTCCACTGCTGGACAGGAGCTCCTCTCAAAATGATATGTTAAGATCTATGTAAATATGTATTTCTAATATTCCCCAGTATCATCATGATTATCATCTAGGCAATTTTAGTAAAAAAAATTTTTATGTGAATAGGTAGGCCTTCACGCTAAAGTGGCAATGAGTTGGTCATATCTACCGAAGAACGGACTATCGGTAGAGTAATAGAATACTAGAGCGGAGACCGCGTCTCAGCAAACGTAGTGTAGGACGCCCTTTGGCTCGGTGGGGTGACGATCTGCGAAACGCTGCAGACAGAATCTGAATGCGACAATGCCGAGGACAGGCGCAAGGACGCTCCCTGGGAGAGGACTATGTCCAGCATTGGACTGAGATAGGCTGATGTTGTTGTTGTTGAAGTCT
>DWME01005303.1:0-15095 GCA_018244795.1 Parelbella ahira ahira | reverse complement strand
CTGTTGAAGGAGACTCTAAATTGCGAGTTTCAAACTGTAGTAACCAGTCGAAGTTTAACAACCTTAATCATTAACCTTAATTAGTAAATTACTAATTGATGTTCAATAACATTAGTAGACGGATGTGTTTTAGAAAAAAAGATATCTATTATATATATCTACGTATATTTTAATAGATAGATAACAGATATTGTACTATATTTAGAACGGACTCGTTAAACCCCACATTGACAATCTGATTGAAGTATACATACTTCTTGATTTCGCTGTTAAGCTACAGCTTAGCAGCGAAATCAACCCTACATCTAATACAAAGAGTGGCAAATAAGCTGATAAAAGTTCTTTTCCAGTACGATTACTTAACTCCCACCGACATACTCTACAAAAAAATCAAATTACTAAACGTTAATCAAACATGTAGGTATATATAGCACTTGTATACTAATACGCAAAATTTATACAAAACATACAAACGCAAATTAAATTATATTTACAAAAAAGGCACAAGTATAGAAAAAACTACTACGAAATGCTAATCATTTAGTACTACGAACAGCTAGAACAATAAATTACGGTAAAAAGAAGGAGCTCAACTATACAACAAGCTCCCTAAAGACATTAAAAACTTGCAATCCATGAAAACCTTTAAAAAGTTATTAAAGCTTTGTTTAATTACTCATAATAACTGATAAGACTTTGAATAGAATAAAATACAAAATAATAATATAAATTATAAATGCACATATTACTACAAATATAGGTACAATAACGATAATACTATGTTGTTGGCTACCTACATGAATATATATAATAGATTATACGAGTAGTAATTAAAGTAATTACCTTCTGAACTAAACTTACCATTGCGGTACGCTGGAGCCGTATCTAGTAGCTTTATGTCCATACACTCCCTTATCTCTTGACTCGCCGTGTCGCATACGTTTGTCTTACTACCTACTTCCTAATACTTCTTAACGCAAATAATGTTTCAGAAAAAACCAATGTAAAACTATTATATTATTACTATTATATTAACCTATTATTTTTATTTCGCTATAAATACGCTCATGTACGCGTAAACTAAAATATAAAATGTAAGTTTCTCATGTAAGAGAATTGTAGAATTCTTAATGGGAAAAAAGTTTCTAGAAACAAAAAAAATATCTATATACCCACATATACTTCAATAGTAGGTAAGCCTACCTAACATCAGCTTCAACTCTATTATCGCATAACACGGGCCTGATATCGGCATGACGAGGATTTTATCCTACCGCGATCGGTAACAGTATATTGACGAAATTTGTTTAATTTTTGGTTAATTTTTTAATATGTTGATCATACGCATGTATTCTCATAGAAATTACACACAATAAGTATGTACCTACACCTTCACACTTGTAGCCTGATATTCTATCGTATTGGTGCCATAGACGTGTGTAAATACATATACTCATATATACACAATAAGTAATGTCTTAACAGATTAAACCTTCGCAGAAAAGTCCATGTCTCTAAATATTGATTTGCCATATACATATGTGAATTTTCAATATGTGAATGCCAAAATATTGATTTTCACCATTCACATATTTGTTCGGCCTGGAATCCTGGCTCCTGTACCTTACCGGATACCTTAATATACTTATTAATATCTATCACTATATTCAAGACCATCTTTAAGTATGTATATTAAACTTATACATAACATTATGTGTTTATTGTTTTTTTAGGGTGCATTCATAAAATTTATATTTTTAAACATATTTATACATTATGAGGGAACATTGAATTTCAGTAAAAGTACGGGAACTATATGGAATTCAATAAATATTTAATTATAACCCGTAACCACTGACCCAATGAACTGTGCTCCCAAAACGTCAGAAATTTAATTATTACTCGTAACATCTTAATCGTCCAAATCGTGAGTTATAATCGGACGTGTGTGTAGATGTCCATTCTAAGCGGAAACCCAAGCATCTCGCCAGAGATATCTGACAGTCACGCTTACAAAGCCTTCGTGCTCCACTTCTCGGTTGCCAAGTGTCTTGTTAACGTGGCCGGCAGATACTTAGATTATTACATTACCCTGTAAGATACTAGTTCTGGTTTGAACCACCCGCTGCGCTCGATGTGCGGCGTCTATACAAGCAGCCACATAGGCACTAACGTCATTCTCTAAATTAACGCACGCAACATCTTTATCTCCTTTGAATTAAATATCGTTAGCTGCAACTTGCTCTGTCAGCTGTACACCTCAAGCTGTTCCATTACAATCTTTACATCATTTATCATACTTTACATTGCCATAATTCATTCATAAAAGCTTTCTTGTTTTATTCCCAGCGAGATTGCTTTACATGGTGTTCTCGGATTTCTTAATACGTGATGCGATTCTCTGTGTAAGTCGTCGCCGAGTTATTGTAGTTTTATTATCGATAACAATATTTCACACGTCGCCAAGTGTGTCTGTAAAATGAAACCGAAACTTATTTATGTTACAGTCACTCTAGGATTGTGGATCTTTTGTCTTTATAGTCGGAATTATAAGAAACATTTAATTTTGCTGTATTTTCCTCCACTGGTTTTATGACTTCACTTATAATACACGTGTGGTTTTAACTTTAATCTGAAGACATTTATCTCGAAATAATGATTAAAACAAATTCCGCTGCATTTCAACACTGGACAGCGATAAAATATCGAACTAAATTGATACTGTAAACTCGTTTAGAGATCAAAACATTAAATGCTTTTAAAAATTGTATTGCATTTCCAATTATGAAACAGCAACTGCATGTGCCCTAATATAATATATCCCCGTTGTACGCCTATTAATGGCGCTAAATGATAAAGTGTTATTAATGTAACCAGTAATAAACACACGACTGGACATTAATGTCTCGTAGTATTAGCTGCGATCTCCTTAGCTGAATATTAAATGCTCCATTCATTGAATATTAAGGCAGTAAATTTGCATCTGTAGGTAGCTGTGACTTATCAAATGCCAGATCAATACTTTTACAGGAGATGGAAAACGTTTGACATATGATTCAAATTCTTCATCGAATATTTCTTAGCATTAAGAAGAACAAATAATAGCTGAAGAGATATGATTGTTCTTATCGGTCGTGTAAACGCTAATGAAATACCACTTATGCGAGTACCTCTTAAGACGACTTATGTCAGGTTATTGCAACATATCTGTATAGTAACTATATTTTTATTACCCTCTGTAATATGTATGTATTATAATGTCACAACTAATACCAAATGAAAATTTGTGTTAAAAAATGGAGTCAACAATTGGTTAACAGCAGTAAAATATTTGGTTATCTAAATTTACAGAATCCAAGAGATAAGTCCGTTGGCTGAATACGAAAATATAAAAAAATATTCAGTGGTTAAGAAATAAATGCACAAATAAGTCCATAGCTGATAAAGGAACGTCCGAAAATGATGCAAGCTGTGTACGCATTGTGTAGTAGGTTTTATGGTCGTCATACATATGTACGTCCAGTTATTTAATACTCGTACCAGAAGCTATAAACGATAGGAGGTTACATTAAAAATGGTAAAAAAGTACAAACATAACATAAGGCAAGATTTTTTAATTTGTCTGTGATGATATTTTATATGTCTAATCTTTATTGAGAATACTGTCTGTCACTAATTCCATCTGATTAATAATAAGTAGTTATATTTAGAAACATATTTAATCTATGTTTTAATTTCAAACAGTTATTGTTCTGTGTCTATGACAAACGAAAGAACATTCTTCCGTATCATTTATAACGATTTGTGTTATTTTTTTAAAACGTTACTTGACGATAGTGATGCAAGCCACCAAGGACGATTTCATTGCATAGTTTGGATAATATGGTAATAAGATTGGGTATGCTCCAACTCTCCTCGGGCTTAAGACTTTTCCCACAAGGTAGATACTGATGTAGAAAATGTGTTTTATATCTATTTCAAAATATGTCACCTGTGAAATTAGGATTCGGTCTAGTGTTAATGTCGAACTACCGATTTAATGAATTTTGACATTATGTTTACAAACCAACCCGAAATTCTTGGCCGTTATGTATATAACATTAATTAATAAATGTTAAGTCTGTTTTTTTACAAATGCCGAAAACTAGCAACAAAATTGAACTACATTTTAAAAACATAGGCCTATGTTCACATTTTTGACACGACATATTTTCAAATGGCAATTGGAAGTCAACTCAGCGAAGAAATAAGCCTCAAATATTTAATGAGAATCTTTATTAAGACATAAACCTCGTATTTCGCCCGTCACATTTTCATAAAATTGCCATTAAAAGTCGAATATTCGTTCCCTAATAACGCTTTCAATCGCCGAAGTGTCGCGGTTCGATTACCAAAACTCATTTCATCTGTCGTTCGTATCAATTTATAATATCCACGCAACCAATCCAATAGAATTGCTTCTCCGCTGATCCACTATCGCGCGCCGTAAATTACTTTTTCATTCGTTGCCACGTCTATAATAGTATGTTTCTTTTTATTATTTATTATTAACATCGATTAACCCTCGTCCGACTGCTACATTTACATTTGAATGTGTTGCGATATCATAAATTTGTATCGTTTGTGATGTGGAGTTGTTTTATTTTCTTTTGAAGAAGCACGAGGTGGAAATTGAAGTCCCGTTCAATTAATAACTGTGACGTTGTATTCAGTCCGAGTTCCGTTTTCTTTTTTTATAACGTAGTATCACGCCTGTAATCCCCGAAGGGGTAGGTAGACTTTTTTATAACGTGTATAATATATTTTATATTTTAATAATCCAATGTGACATCTCAACGAGTGGAAACACAAAATTCGCATATGTAGAAATGACAGTAGTCCTGTGAAATTTGTGTCTATTTTATGTAGATAATATATAATAAATATCGCAGTTCTTTTGATTTCGATTACTATTTAATATATTGCGAAAACCAGGTATTTCCATTTACATTTATGTATAAGATAATTTCTCGACACGTTTTCATATATGTGTAGATAACATGAAACAATGTATTTTCCCAAGCTCCATGATTAAAATACTTTTGAATAATATGTTCATTACACATTCAATAGAATCTATTAAAAAAATAAAAATTTCTACGATTTGCGATCAATACTTGAACTATTTCTATTTGCTTCTCTAACTTGCAAACTATGTCACAACAAAAAACCACAAAACTACAAAACTCGGGTAATTTCGATTGAAATGTCGGCAACTAAAAATAATCCGGGAACAAAGCGACCGACCGATGCCTTAATTCCACGAAGCCCGTACGAATGGCTAACAATTTGTCGGCCTCGTTGGCTCGATATCTAAATTAGTATGGAGACGTCCCTCCTTTTATTTTCTCGGTCCTTGCGATCTTGACGTCTCAATTAATGATATGTAATTTCAAAGATCTGAATCGTTAACGCCTCATATCTCGGTGAAATTGCGCCCGTCTGACGCACCCCGCTTTCGAATATCGAGTTTATTAATACAGTCTAGTCGAGCTGGGTTTAGTAATCAGTGTCTGATACACCCCCCGATTTACTGAGAAGCGATTTCAGACGTGATGAATTTTGTCATAATGTTTACATGTCATATTGTACACAAATTAATTACAATTATTCAACGCATAACGTATTCAATAAGTGTTGGACTGAACATGATAGAAGAGAAATTACATTACCAACAGAACAGCTCAAATTGTACATTATTAGAATTTCGATTTGTGGTACATAATAAATGTAATGACGAATGTGATATGCAGTACTCTTGCTAAAAGATTATACAGATTTTATAAATAATGTTAATATAACAAATTACGGCGACCACTTTTAATCTAATTGTAACCTCATTTATTCAATATGGCTCATCATCGGGCTAAACTCCATTGGCAATAATAAGCAAACAGCCGTTTATTAGATGTGCTCTTTGAAAATCGATAGCAATAAACATTTATTAGCTTCGCTCTATTATTTGTTTTCAGTTTGCGGTAAAGACCGATAGTGAGCTAAACGATACGCTTTTAAACCGATTTCACTTCAGTGAATAGATGATACACTGAGCTCATTGAAGAAAATTCAAAAAACATTTTCCATTTATGATTTCAGACTCGTTTCAGAAGTTAATAGCGATGAAATGTTAGTGATAATTTTCAACAAAGCGAGAGCTTTAGTGGACTCGGTGTAAAGAATACTCTGTCATAAATTAATGCAAAATAATACAATTTGGTTAAGAGCGCTCGCCGGAGCTCGCTCGATGTTGTAAACCCCTCTCCTAGATATTTCTTTTACAACCTAATTTAAATAAGATAAGACTAAACTCTTTTCTGACTCGTTGGAGATTTGTAAACAAATTAGCTTTTCTACGACGTATATTATACTTTCATTGAAATGAGCGTTATGATATTGTAAGGTTAGAACTCGAATACGCCTCGTTAGCGGAACGAAAATGTTTTAAAGAGCAGATGTTTTAGATGCATGAAAATTATTAAGGTAATTATCAGACTAATGACCGAAACTGTTACATGGCCAGGGAATTTAGGACGATAATCCCTTGGAGCGTTCGAAAAAATCCGACCGGTGAGAATGTAGCCACAAAACTACAACAATTCATCATAATAGTGCCAGGCAATTACTGTTAGAAGCGTTAATGACGGGCGGCCATTATTAATCTTTAGAGAACTTGTTATGAAGTTACAAGACTTATAGCGATTTCGATAATAATCTTGTTTTAATAATTACCGAGTTATTTCTCTTCCCACAATCTCGATTAGCTGTAGTTGTATGTTGATTTCTTTTTTACGTGGCCGTCTCAACTTGGTAGCCGGACAATTCTTTTATGAATGCTTCATTCGGGTGATCTTCCTTAGCTCCTCTTATCTCATTGGAGATCTGGAAAAGTGTTTCTCCGAAAGACAATCGACCGTTTTATTTCAATTGTATTTTATCAAATGTAGTGTCTCCTACGAGATGCGTTTCTCGGTTGGCTTCCAAGTGTTTTTGCTATCGTTGAAACTACAATATTTTTATAGGTACTTGAAATTTTGCTCTTGCAAACCGTCACCTCAGACATTCTTAGGAAAAGGATGAATAATTTCGAATTCATAAGCTTTTAAAAATTTACTCAAATTCATTCATAAAATTTACATCTCCAAGTCTCATCGGCGTAAGTTCTATTCCACCAGTGAAACAGCCTACCGTGCTTAGTTCAGTGATAAATATTAAACACTCACTAACTTTTATTTAAATATTTCCTGCTACTGTTAAAAAATTACGTATGCTTAAACGAATTTAATTCACACAGTCTTCATTATCATACAAGAGGGCTCGGTGTGTGGGTCGACAGGTTTCTCTTTTATCATCATTACTGGTATTGTTAATGAGATGAGCTATTATTCTATGTAATATCTCTACTTCGATTTGATGCCACGATGTTTTTTTCATAAGTAACATTGTCTTCGTAAGCAATTCAACGTAGCATAAACACATGACTTACATAAATTATGGCAGCGTTTTGTTCTATATTTCATTATTTTTAATAAGTCAGTTATATTTTGCTATTAAATGTCACGTGACTGTTTTCACGTGATCATATAAGTAGCATAACGCATATATAATCATATATATATAATTATTATCGTCATACGAATAATATAATTTTAGTAGTTGGGTAAGCGCGGTATAACATATCGAGACAGATAGCTTGTGATATACATGCAACAGTGCCTGCATTGGAAACCTACAGTGCAACGACAGACTAAAGAATATAAATGAATAAGGTTTTTTTTCCTAAGTAGTGCCTATATCGGATATGAACAGCTGACCCTGAAGTCGAAGAGTTGCCGCACAAACACAGCCACACCGACATCATAGCGATTAAGTAAGACATTACAACCACCACTGTCTATAAAATCCTATCAAGTTATCAAGCTGGGATACACCTCCACTGTGTATAAATAAAATTTGCCGCCATTTTGTTGAAGCTCGTTACAGCTCGACGCACGTCAGTGGCCCTCGTAATTATGATGTTAAGCTCAACTCGTGTACGTTGCCTGTGTGTGCGAATCAACCTAATCCATGTGTGTGTAGATGCGTTCGCGCATTGTGTGTGTGTTCGTCGGCGTTTTTGAGTGCGAGCGTTTGTCTAATAATTACTATATACCTTACACCCGCAGGCGTCCGCCCCCGTCGTTCGGCTCTTTTTATTCTTAATCATAGCTCGGTCGTGACGGCACACGTCTGTTCCGTGGGTGTAACGAACTAATTCACTTTTTATGTTTTTTATACCTTACACTTGCACTTTGATCGGTAAAATGTTAACAGAAATTAATGGATTGGTTGCTTTACAAATAACTCATTTTTTGTGTACCTATAACAAGTAATACACATAATTGAATTTCTCACTCACGGCTATATTTGTAAACTATAAGATTTTCTTTTTAACACCCGGCTTGTTGCTTCTTGAATGGAGTAAATCCATTTCCAAAATCATGTCTAAACAATGAACTTTATTTATATAGCTGAAATCCTATTTATACATAATTAAGGCTATTTATAAATATTCCAAAATCTGTTTTTACTTATTATAAATAATTCTCAATGGTCAAAACTCATTATAAATAGTGAGCTAAATTACAATTTGGGACTTATAATATAACGAGTATAAAATTCAAATTAACATCTTTAAGAAATCAAATAATACTACTTAACTGCTATGTTTTAGTGATTATAGTGTTCCTGCTAAAACCCTCAAGCGTAAATGTGTAAAACTGTAAGTTGTTATTTTACCACTCTCAGCATTATAGGGTTTTGGTTAATCTCGGGTGGTTCTCGCTTTTTGATTTTGAGACCATGAACACACTAATACTAAATCTGCACTTGTTCTGAGCGATCTTAACATAGTTTCTACATATAGTGGTTATTATCAAAAGTTTTCTTTTGCCATCTAACATGTCGATTTTGGAATCAAACATGCCTAGTGACTGTGAAAGTAACAATAAAAAACAAAACATATTGATATCGATTTTCAGCAAATATTGTTCAATTTTGGAAAAAAATTCAAGTCATATTTTGTTATACATACTGTTAATAATTAAATCCTTTACGTTATACAAGACTTTCTTGACAGCGTGAAAACTGATTAAATTATTGTAAATTTATGTGTCTTGGTTATATAAAGTTAAAAGTAAAGTAAAAACAAGTTTAAGTAATAAAACATATCACACCATTATCAAAATGTTCTACCTTTATCTGTAACATCTAAAATGGTAAGACGTAAAAACCAAAGTTTCGTTAATAGGTTATAAAGAATATTATAAAGTTTAACGATCTCAGCTTAAAATAGATTTTGTCCTCGCTAACAAGACGTTGTAATAGATCGAAATTAGATATTGTGTAAGAAAAGATACTAATAATATTTACTACCTATTCCGAGCAACTTGATAGCGATCAGTGTGTTGAAATGATTATGGGTGAAGTAAAACTTATGTAAACAATAATAATAGAAATACAAATCAACGGAATATGACAAATTATTATTACAAGACAAAATCCTGTCAAATAAAATCGGTACAAAGGTGTTAACGAAATCACTAAAGCCAACACGGTAGCTTACTAGCCCCAATAGAAAATAATAATAGAGCCATTCCGAGCAATGCCGATATAAAAGAGATCGTTGAAACAAAAGACCCCAGGGGACTCGGGCTTTCAAGATAAAACAAAACAACTTATGACCCTATATTGTAAAGTCGTGTATGCACTATCCGTTTCTCCTGGCTGCCAGTATGCGATGTATCATACAAAATGTACGTGCGTGGGCGTGACGTTTAGAACCAGCCATGAGGTTTTTTTGTAAACAAAAACAACAATGTGTAATAATGCATCTGATTATCATAAGGTTAAATCTTCCGTAGATTAAAACTTCATGGATCTACACTTGCTCAAAATGTCCTTAAGACGGCGACAGGTGTATTTAGTATTGTATTTTTAGGACATGCCGTTTATACGAAAATTGTAAAAAAAGATCGTGTCTATACCATAGAATAGAAAAAGAACATCTCAATCCACGTTCATTTCGAGACGAGAACTGGGCAAACGAATGTTGATGTTGAGAAATGAACAAACACAATGAAATTATTAAGCAACAAAGATAAATACAAAAGGAATTTAGTGTCCGTGGAATCATAAGAATGGATGTCATGATTGTCGTGTCACGACTCTCACGGGACGATGTCGTAGAGTCCTTGAGTTTTAATAATTCCACGGTTTCAAGCGAATTTTCGGTCTAATTGGATAAATAAAGAATTGTGGAAAACACAAAGATGATTTGTAATTTTCAGCAAACGAATTTTTGAATCAGGTTAATAACAGAGATTATCTATCAAATATGCTGATAGTTATTAAAAATCTACTCGCTTTTTATGAAGATAGTAACTTGATTGTAAAGTACAAAAAGTCTTTTCAGTATAATATAACTATAATAAATAATAAATGTTTTTAAATCCAAGGGAGCAAATTCGCGTGTAACGTTCTAAATATCATATAAAATAATTTTAGCTTTTATATTGACAAATTTTAAAAATTCGGTGCATGAAAAACGTTGGAATGTTTCATGTAACAATTTCCATTAAAAACTTTCAAATCAAATACTGTGGCCTTTGAAAACTACCCAACCGAAACTATGTCAACAGTTAACATTTTAAACGGTGCACCGGCCAACTATTTAATTTCGCTTTTTACATCGATTGTTAACTCCAGTGGAAGTCAGACGTCGTGACGACAATCCGCGACCGCTTGTCTCTCGTTCGTTCTATTTAGTGTTTTCTTATTGTTGTAAGTTTTTTGTACTTTACTTGTTGGTTTTGTCGAGAACGTAAAGGAATTGACGTCTCCATCGCGATTCGTCACGCTTCGCTGTCGACGGGATGACGGCGTGATTTTTTCCGCCATTAAAACCGATAGACTTCACCTTCACGACCAAATTTACACTATTTTACATCGAGATAAAGTCCTTTATCGTTTTACTCACTAGTGAACACGGCGTAGTTAAATATAACTGAAGTAGCCTATACGCAGACCCCTCTTATAGAGAGAAGTGATGACTTAATTTCAGCCATTTGCCATGGGCGCTGGATTGCATATCTTTAACGTAGTGCGCCTTTGTAAAGCGTGCATTTTTTAATGCAACTAGATGCTTGTCTCGTCGATTATACCTTTTTATATCGAAACTGGATACGATGAGTGCACTTTAATTTTTTTATTCATCTGGGAACATTATACGTGTTTACGAGTATGTGTATAAATTTTATAGCTCCGACATATCTTTGCCGAGTCGATAATTATATGTTTATGCTGATTCGATTTTTAATTATCTTGTAATTTTAAATTGTATAATTATGTGATTGAAGTTTTGTTAACCGTTTTACTAAGCCCGTATATTGGATTTGCTCTTAATAAGAAAATTGTCTTCATTATCATAGTTGATTTTTGCGCGGTCAATTAAGATATCTTCTTAATAATGGGCTTAATTAAATAATGGGCTTGATAATCATGAACCCACGGAAGATAGGGCTTTACTCGACTTTAGAAATACGAGTCGCAGAGCAACTTAAGAATATAGTGCACACTAGTGACTAGAGGTCTCAGAGCACTTCTAAGTTTCTCGAAGCGAGGAAGGCAATAGTATAATCACGTGTAAAGTGTGGAGCAGGTCAGGCAAAGCTCTTGGGTTCCCATAAGGGTACATAGGATTCGACGAGATTACATCTGGCGTGTACGCACATAAATTGTACTGTGTTGTGTGCGTCGCCTCATCCAACGTAGCTGTAAATTTCTCGTGATAAACAATGTTGATATTATTGTATCAAATACTGTTGTATGATTTAAGAGCCACAGTTTCAGATCGATCGCGTCGGAGTTGAGAACTTGTTCCGTTTGCATCGATTTGCGGTGAAATATAGAGTGACTAACTATTATCCGCACAGCTTTCTTCTTAGTCCGAATGGTTGACGACGGATATATTTTCGTTACTACTTCTGTAAAATGTTCTCAAGTTAAATTTTAGCGACTTAGGAATGTACAATATTACGATACTATTACTTGCTTCATTGTGAGCTAAATTAGTCCACGAAATTGCTGCCAGCCTCTGCGAACTAGAGGCACCTTTGTTTTATTCTATTCTACAAATCTAATTCATTAGATATACAATCTTAATTAATACTATTCGCTTTTATTACTGTATACCCAATATCTATGAATTGTGAAGGTGTGCTTCAACTAGTCACTAATGGCAAACTTTCGTAAGCATGTTCGTTGTGTCTCATACGTTATTGTTGACTATTCAACCTTGCAGGAACAGAGAAGTAACAAAGCTCTCGCACACTAGTCATAATTGTGTTTGTGGTCAGCTGTTGGACGGGAAAGCTAGTGGAAAATTTTCAGTAGCGTTTCTGTATTTCAGAGCGGTGCACCGACCTCGCCACAACCCCGGACATAAGTAGTACAACCAACAAAACTCCTACATCAAAGTGTGTTTATTGGGTACTTTCATATCGTGACAGAATATGAACGCAATTTCGTCGGGCAATTTGTAGCGGCAACACCAACGTTTTCGAAACTACAACGGCTTTATTTAGGTAATGGATTTAATTACATCCGATTACGTTGCGTTTGCGGATGTTGCACAAAAACATGACCTGAAACACAATTTGTGTGTCTAATAGTATATTTTTGATGTAGGTAATATATGAATACCTACCAGGAGTGAGTAAAATGGAAATAAAAAGCATTCTAGTCAATAAATGGTTTTATAAGTTATCAAAGTTTTAGTCTTGTTCTCGCGCCAAGATTATTGTTATAGTAATAACTACTTCGATGGTTCACTGTTTACTAAGAAAAATGTTCAGAGTCTGTTCCTTTTGATTTTTTTTTAGTCTACCGGACTTAAATTTATATTTCTAAAGTCAATAGATGTATAAAAAAGTATGGGGTTACGCCGTTCATTAAACGTACATATATGCGAATACCGCATCTACCATGCGTCATGTAACGCATAAGCCGTATATACCGTATATTTTTCAGGTATTTACATAAAAATCCTTTCTGTTAGTGGATTCCAGGTTTCAGATATCAGCTCATAAACATGTTTTAAAATTGATTGACTCAAATATTCTGGTATTAAGAATTTACGGTAGACTGCCTCGTTGGTGACAATCATATTAAATTCTTATGTAGGTAATTGTTGATTAGATGCTATAAAAATCTCGCTTCCAAAATGAAATTGAATTTCTCTCTGATTGTTATAATATTACGAAAATAAAGTATTTTTAACTGCCGAATTTCGAAACTTTGGATCTATCCACCCTCACTTATGAATGAAATGTTTAACTATTTTAGATCTTATAGTTATGTACATAGAGAGGTTTATTCGAGAGTAGGTGCATGTCAACTAACTTAGCCATTAGGTACGTCTTGTTGAGAAGGAATATTATAAGTAATTCAATTTCCCCGAGATGCGAGCATTAAGATAACTACCGGGAACTGCGATTATGAGCACTTTACACTTTAATAACATTGGCTTACATGTATAATGTAACAATATTGCATGTATAACTGTACTGTACAAGCTGTAGACTACACTACACGCAAATGTTAAATCACATCGTCACATCAGGTCCTTTACAGAATAGACAAAGGGCACCATATGCCAAATACCTCTCTATACTTAGGTACAGGCTGACGTCCTACTCTTCTTTTCATTCACGCATGCAGGTTTTGGCAACATCAGCCAGTATTTGGTAACTGTTTCATTTTTGTCAGTTCCGCTCAGGAGCTGAAAAGACTGAACGCAACACCCACATCCTTCCAACCATTCATATAAAACATTCTTTATTTGGATTTGCATTCCGATTCTCGTGGCCCTAACCTTCTCAATATAAAAGGAGAGCCATATTCCAACACTGGAATGAGAAATGGTCTATTATTATTTTTTTATTTATTATTCCGATTCAAAATTTTGCTTTTAATGTCTGTAGATGAAGCTGTTGGGTTTTGTAGCTGTTCGTGGATAGATGCTTTCTGACGTGAAAGAGTGTAGAACACGGTTGTGCCCTCTGCTCCTACATGTACAGACATTATTTATGACATTCTACAAGACATATGTATATTGTCGTAAATAGCGGGCTAATTTTGTGGACACTTATATTTAAATAGGAGTTGGCCGAAGTGAGTTTTAAATGGATATCTGAGCCTGAGGATTACCTCGCAGATCGTTGACTATGGCATCAAACCCTAAATGAAAAACGTTTCGTATGGACTTCTTAAAAAAATTCTGAAATTTAACGACCTATGAGTATTACCATATTACCTACCATACCATACTGTACATAGTCCGTTTGTATATGAGGGCATTTATATAGGGAAATATCGCCGGGAACCATCGCTTTTGGTCTATTGGTGGGTTCATGGAGATGAAAGGAATCGTAGAATCAATACCACTCTGAAAACACAAGCCAATAATGAAATAATGTAACTTATATAAACAGATATAATATCTACATGTACCGGCGGGCATGTTTCAAGAGATTGGCGAATGTGGAAGAATCACGGGAGGTCTGCAAGGATAAGGATAGTTCGCACTCCATGCTCCCCCCTGTCTACCCCGCAAATAGTCCCTTTCGGGGTAGTTCATGACAAGTCTGGCGTGAAGATATACATATACATATATATATGTGTATGTGTGTGTGTGTGTGTGTGTGTGTGTGTGTGCGTGTGTGCGTGTGTGCGTGTGTGCGTGTGTGCGTGTGTGCGTGTGTGTGTGTGTGTGTTTATATACATGTATATATACATACATGTACATATTATTATGTGAACTTAACTATTTTAGCTTTATAAATAAGACCGTCAAGGTTCCAAGGATTAAAATATTACTAAATCACAATAGATGGCGCTGTACACAACAAATTTCTTTTGGACATTAAATATTAATTATATAGTACAAATCATACTGTGATTAAATTTTTTTATGCAATATATAAGCGTGGGCAGCCAATCGAACACATTATAGTACTGTA
>DWME01005302.1:0-15099 GCA_018244795.1 Parelbella ahira ahira | reverse complement strand
GATACAAGTCTGTGTCTAGTATTCCCATTTAAAAACTCAAAACCCAGATCGTTTGGAGATGCGCATTTTTCTCGAATTATACAAGTTTTAAGTAATTATTTAAAAGTAGAAAAGGGTTCGTTAGCAATGGAGCTGTTATATTTATTAATAATACTATTATCAATGTATAGAAAACTATTTATTTATTTAATTATGTACGTACATAGAGAGAGATTTAAAAATATGATAGTATGTAGACAGATATAGGTAATGCTTATTTCTAAAGAAATATATTCCAATAGACCGCTAACTGGGAAAGGGGCTATACATATAAAACAATTATTTTGTTATATAATTAATATGTTTTTGTTATTTTATTTTGTACTTTGTACTTATATAAGAAAACAGTCTTTGATATACCTTCGTCAAAATGGCAGTCTCAGCAGTTGTAGCTGGAGCAATTAAAAAATATTATTATTTCCGCGGATTGCAGCGAGTTCACTGGTCATTCGCCCCTCGGACTCCAGCTAGGGGTTGGGGTTGCGTGGGGCGAGATCAAGGGCTCCAGTCAGACCTAGCATTCATTCACTCATTCGTATAATACATATAAAAAGTAAAAGGTTAAAACTCAAATATTTTTACATTCGTTTTATTTCGTATTAATATTTTTTGATCTACAATTACATACCTATATCGTTTGAGAAATTTTGCATTTAGATATACGAGTATGTTATATGGAAATAGCATTACGCCCTTATGTTACTAAAGGGGTTGGCTATAGTTACTAAAAAACCATTTATTTAATGTTCTTTTATCTATATCTACAATTTAATTGATCTTGGCATTTTAACCGGAAACCTTTTACCTTGTAATCTTGAACACCTACATTAAAACGTGCAAAAATTCCCGCCTTTTTAACAAATTCATAAGTGAATAGAACAGAACAACTGCGATATTATTCAAGCTGTATACTCTGTCTCACTCTAACGTGTACTTAACCAGAGAGATGGAAGGTTTTTTCTCATAATCAGGCCGTCTTTATCTCAACTATGATATATGATAGAGACAGATATTTTTCTTTTTTCAATGCGTTTTTGTTTGTGGTCGAATTAGGGTTTTGTTGTAAAGGTGGATAGGAGATCACTTTAAAAAAAAATCCCGAATTCTTTTTACAAAATCTTACATTTTTAAGTCAGTTTCGTCCGGGGGTATAAGGTACACATATTTGGCACTGGGTGTTCTTTATCTATCCCCTAAGAATCTTGGCGTGACGGGATAATGATAATAACAATTTGGTTCGTCCATAAGCGTGATGCAACCTTGATAACGATTCACTAAGATTCCGGAAGGCATGTAATGCTGGTCGATCCTGAGGTTTGAGCTATTAATACACACGTAACATCACGCCTGTACATCCTAGATGGGATGGCAGAGTGCAGTACGCTTCGACCTGGCCTTCTTTTAGGATGTCTCCGAAGTACTAACGCCTCTGCGTTTTACCAATTTTCCGTTCTTTGTATGATATCGCTCGTTTGCGACTAGAGTGTAATATCGCAAAAACACTATCTTTCAAAAAACCGTTCAGAAAGTTTGAAATCATAATTATTGTATGATTTTTTATTTAGTAGGTATTTCAATAAATAATTGAATTACAAATTTTGTGATATTGTATGTATGGTGCCTAGTAAAGGTTTCTAAATAACAGATTCGGGAACGACATCTAGTTAAACTTCTAAGTTTTTAACTTAGATTGTCTGTTAGATTTCTACTGAAATTTCTAGTAAAATAACTCGGCTTTGTTCTGTGCCGAGTGTATCGCAGTAGGCTCACCACCTATTCCGTGTGACGTGAACGTAACCGCTGAAACGTGAGTGTACTACACTCTGCCTACCCCTCAAGGTGTAACAGGCGTGAAGTTACTTTTAACATCTAGTTTAACTGTCCTCTCCAGGGTCCGTACATATGTTGAGTATTACACTCGCTCCTAACTCTTATTACATTTATTAAAACGGGTTCAATGCCCGCTCAATGCAACTGCCCGATTGAGAGGTCGGCCCAAGTGCCCATCAACTAATCCACTGGCCGACCCGCTGGTTCAGTGGTTAGCGATGACTAGCGGGTTCGATTCCAATCGAGAAAAATATCTGTGTGATGATCCCAAGTATTTGTTATGTGTGTGAGTGTAACAAATATCTAAATATATAAGTATATATTTATATGTACAAATTGTACATATCTAGTTTATCAGCCGCCGGTTATCGTATTGCAAACTTGATGCTTACTTTGCAATCGTCGTCGTAACCGATGGTCGTGTGTGGAGATGTCTCCAGATATTATTATGCTTCTTGCTTTGCGAATGCAATCGGCATTTTGCAATAGGTGACCTATTGTCATACACTACTATGTAGAAACAAGATATAAAAATTCAAATATGCAATAGCAGCCGACCAGGGGACCGAATCCAAGATCTCTGAACGAGCTTAAAGAAAGAATAAACGAATAAAATATATGCATTAGGAACGCGACTGTACCCGTGCTCGAAGTGGACACAGCTGTTGTGTACGTGACTGTACATTGTAACGTCATTAAGGTTTTGATCGTCTGAAGCCTCAGCTGGATACGTTCAGTTGATGCGCTCTGCTATTTCATGAAATAATTGTACATATGTACATGTCTACACGCATATATATCTTAATGCCAAGTCCCTTACGGGGCAGGCAGAGAGTACGGAGTGCGAAATACCTGCCGTACAAGTGATAACACTTACATCTTTTCGCGAAAGGTTTCTGTTTAAATTATAAACTCATTTATATAATTAATTAATACCGTTTAATAACTATCGTTCAACTCCCTCGTGAGGAGACCCATATTTCAACAGTGGAATGATAAAATGATCGGAAGAAAAATAAACTATGGTTAATATTGTGGGACGTAAACGCAACTGGTGAAACGTGGGAGTGTACCACACTCCTTTGCCTACACCTTCTGGAGTTGCAGGCGTGGTAGTACGTTTTGTTGTACTATCAATGATAGCGAAATATTGATATGAAATTTTCGTACTTATATAGATATATTTTTTTGTTTCCGAATACTTAAATAAATGTTTCTTCGTATATAACCTTTTGCATTACTGTCATGTTTGTGGTTGACCAAAATAAAAATATATTGAAATGAAGTCATAAAAAAAAAACCACTGATTTGAACTATTAGTTCAAAACAACTCGATAAATACCTATTAAATGTAAGAACGTAATATCACGCCTGTAATTCCCGAAGGGGTAGCCGGAGGAGTGTAGTACACTCTCACTTTTCACCAGTTACGTTTACGTCCCACAATGAAATATATGGTGAGCGTATTTCTATAATTTACTCACTCAGCTAAACGTATGAAAGTAAATAACATCGGACTGATGATCTTACATCAGCTGAGATATTTTCAAAATATATTTCAAAGTAACACAACATTCACAAACGTTTACTTAAAATCTAAAAAAATACCGTAAACCGGGGGAGCGGAACATCCCTAAAACCACCGATAAACCGGTCATCGCGCATCACATCAGTACGTGTTAAGTGATTTACTGGGCGCATTCCATATTTAAATCGTACAGCTGTCCCGCTCTAACTACTCGCCCGTAAGTATAAGGTTACCAGGAGAGTAATGTTTTTGAAGGTGGATGTTTCATATTGGAACTAGCTGTGTTTGTGATTTCGTATGGGTTTATGTATTAATATAATTGTAATAATGATACTGACAATACAAACTTATGATACTAAATATGGTAGAAACAAAAATGTTATCAATTTGAAAGTACAAACATATTTGGTCTGCAATGTTATTTTATTTTAGGGGTACAAATTTTTGTACGTTGTCCTAAAATTGTTCTAACATACGTTTCTCCTTCCAACACCAGCTATTTACCAGGGAAAGTTCCTTCGAAATCGGTCTAGCCATTTCGGAGATGCTTATATTGTATAAAAATTGTATAGTAACATATATATAAATATACATATATGTTACTATACAAGTTATCTTTATATATTTTGTTGTTTTCTATATTTGTGTGTGTGTGTTTAAGTAATATTGTTTTCACCCAAATATATCTCAAACAAAGGAAACGGATGCTCTAAATATGGACAAATATTTCGTCACCTCCAAAATTGCTTCGCCAGAGAATCGAATACGGTAAGCGGCGGGTGTCGACATCAGGAAATACGTCTTAGAGTGACTGTCACTGTAATAAAATAATATTATGAGACATCTCCCCACACGGTCTGATCCCAACGTAAGCATCAAGAGAGCCTATGTAATGGTAACTAGACGGCTGGTAAACTACGTATAAAAGGCGTAACAACTAGCCTGTCAACTCCGAAGGGGTAGGCTGATGAGTGTAGTGCACTGCCTCGTTTCACGAGCTGCTACTAAAAGTGTAAGTTAGAAAAATTCAGTAGTACCCGGGAAAGGAACCTAGGACCCTTCGATCAGCAGTCGCGCTCGCAACCACTCTACCAACGAGGCAGTAAGCATTATGTATACTTCTATATAAATACTTATGTAAATATTTTTACATATTATTTATTTTCTATGCAATTCAAAGCAACCTCTGGCACAGCAGTGAATATGACAAACTGTTGGAATAGCCAACCAATTACTATGGCAATATGTCATGCAGTCCCAGGTTCGATTCTCAGATTAAAATATACCTAATTGATGTGTTTAGTAGTCTATTCAGAGTGTTGTTTCTGTGTCCATGGCGCCCATGGTGTGAGAGTTACGCCGAGGGGATGTTAAATAAATAAATAAAACTTATCACAACTTCTATAACATTTCTCATTGCAATGGTCCACCATGGTCTACTTGCACTCATATTGCATATTTTCACGCCTATCCAAAGTGTTTCCCGAAATTTTTGGGTATCTACAAAAGCAATTTGTATATATATATTCTAATTAAACAAGTATGGTACACCATGGGCCATACTTGCTTTCCATCAGGCAAGGCTGTGGCAAGTGCTGATCTATACTGTATAAAAAAAACTCCTCTATTCTTGCAGATTTGCCGTGTTGCTTCCACATAACTGCAATTATTCACATATCGCTCATTTGCGACTGGTGTAAATGTCAGAAACACTATTTTTCAGAAAACGGTTCAGAAAGTTTGAAATCACAACTATTCTGTGACTATTATAACACTTCTATGGCTGTTATTGTTATATACACATATATACTAGAATTCTAGAGATTGAATTCAAAACCGCATCAAAATCGGTCCAGCCGTTTAGAAGTTGTTAAGGAATGTATACACATTCCTTTGGACGCGTCTTTGTTTTATTTTTATATTAAGGGTCTGTTCATAAAACGAAAGTTTTTATATGGCTCCCAATCAGTAGTGTGTAATAGCAATAAACCATAAAATTATGGGATGTTTACAATTAGACACCATAGTCTCATAGTGTTATAACCACCTGTTTGAACAACGGCGAGAAATGTCAACTGCCTCGTTGGCCGTGTGACTGCAAGCACGGCTACCGATTGACAGGTCTTGGGTTCGATTCTCGGGTCGAAATGTATGATATAATTAATTTGACAATTATTATAATGATTGCCTCGTTGGTGTAGTTGTTGCAAACGCCACTGCTGATGAAATCCTGGGTTCCACTGATTCGAGCAAAGTATTGTTGCGTTTTTCTACTCTTTTATCACTCCGCTGTTGCACAAGGGTCTTATCTCAGACGAGAAGGTTAAGGCCATAGTCTGCCACGCTGGCCAAACGCAGGTTGGCAGACTTCACGCGCCTTAAATATTTTTTTATTTGCAAACTTTAAGCTGTGCAAGTTTTCTTGCAATGTTTTCTTTGATTGTTATAGCAAGTGATCTTTAAGTTTAAAACGCATATTTTAGTGAAGATGTGTGCGCCATTCGAACTCACAACCCTCGGAAAGAGAGATTGATATCTACACCAAACAGTTATCACCGCTTTGTTTTATGTATTTTATAAACGCCAATTTATCGCTGACAGTACGACAGGAGCCTTACATTCAGATACATTCCTAACGAACTCGGCGTGCGTTCAAGTGATCTAATATATGAAGGAGTTGACAACATTTTGATAGCTTTAGTTTTTTTTTCGATGAATTTTTTAAGAGTATTTTCGGTATAACCGGCCAGTTTTTTTTACGTAATCCGTTTCTTATTGGTTTTTTGTTGTTTTTAACGTCGACTGATCAGGAGTCCTTTTTTAAAAACCTTTTTTTTTTTCTTTTAAATATTTTTTTTCTATTAAATGTTCGACTTACGATCTTTAAGATGTTTTGAATATTTTGGAATAAATATCCTGGCATAACTCACACGATTATCTGATCCCAAAGTAGGCATCAAGAGAGCTTGTGTTATAGTACCCAGACGGCTGGTAAACTACATAATTATGTATATGTAAATATATAAGTATATACATTCTTTTACATCCAATCACAGAACAAATACTTGTTCTCATCACACCAATATTTTTCCTAAACGAGAATTGAATCCACAGCCCATAGTTCATTATCTAGGATCACTAATCACTGGCAATGGTCCAGTGATCAGTTATATTTTAACAATATACATGAACATTTTTATGTAACGACTGTAACTTGAACTGACTCTACTCCTGATTCCAATCATAACATACAAAGAAACCTAACAATGCATACATTGAAGTAATACGAATTGGAGTTTTTCCAAAATTTTAACAATAGCTTTCATACGTCTGCGAGCACATTAAAAATCAGTGAGCGGCTGGCCCTTTTACGGTAAAACTTCAAAATCTTTTGAGACGGATATAGACATTTCTGACAGACGCACGTCAGTACTAATGTCGGTCATCTCGACGATGAGTTAAATATTCCAGCCTGGACCAGCGCCAAGTAGCAGACGTTCCTTAAGGAGAACACACACTGACACACACATATACATACATGTACATTAATATAAAGAAAGTAGCCAAATGTTGCTGCCCCCAGTCGGGGCCCAGCGCTAGATGGCATCACAAACTGACAGTCATTGCTCGTTAAGTTTTATATATCTTAGATTATAATCGTTTGATACGTTTTTTATAGCTACCATTGTGAGAGCGACGATGCGCGGACAGACGTACTACTGATTGTAAACAATGCGCATGTCACAATACCATTGTTGGAACATCTCACTGGGTACGTCCCGGGGTGGGTAGAGAGCACCGAGTAGCAAACATCTCGCCCTTATAAACTTGACATGTTTCTTTTTATTCTTCAGTCCTTGTACAGCATTCCGGTGTAGTATATTACTATTAATGTTACATAGTCTCAGCTGGTTCGTTACAGGGTAGGCAGAGAGCACCCAGTGGCAAATATGTCTTTACGATACGCTAAATATCCCTTGTTTGTGTTTGTATTTCTGTTTAATTCAATATATATTTATAATTTATAAGAAGTCAAAGTTACTACAAACAGTTAAATAATATTAGTTATGACAATAAGTGAATTATTTTTACTATGGAATGTGTGTTGGCGACGAGCATTTTTATCCTGAATCAACCAGGCTTACACTGTACTTTCATGATGAGTACTTTCATTATTTGAGATGTCACAAAGTGTCCGGTGTTGCCTGTACAAGGAGTGTTGCTGGCTGTCAATGTCAATAAAGCTGTCATGTTTAATATTTTCGTCAGTTGCGTAAATGTATTTCGGTACAGCATATTATTATTGTATCACCACGCCAGGTCCATTACAGAATAAGTAGAGAACATCGAGCACCAAATCTCTATATACCTATGAGTGACGTGTTACTCCTACAATCATCATTCTCTAATTCCCCCATCAGAGAGTTAAATTAAAAAAGAAATCATGCGTTAAGAACATATGATTAAATTATCTCGGCGGGTATGCAAGGATACGTACATTTGGCACTCCGTGCTCTCCGCCTACTACGTAAGGGACTTGGCCTGAAGATATGTATCTATGCGTTGAAAAATTTAAACACGAACCTCCAAAGACGCCATTTTGTTAATCCCACCTTATCACAATGCATACGTAATTACGTGTACAGTTACACACAAAACACTTGAAAAAATTAACCAAAAAAAATGTGTATACTTAAACATTTTTCGTCTCACATGTAAGTTTGTGACTTCATAAACTTATAAATGGGTTTATGAAGAGAGTGAAGAATGTAGAAAAAGCATATCAGCTCTGTGAGGATAGAGATTGTAGCACTTGGTGCTCGCTGCTCACCACATTAGGGACCTGGCGTGATGAGATAATAATAGTGACTTAAATTAAATAATTCATTAAAACCACCCCTGTATTTCCTCCTAACAGTAGGTAGAGGAGTGTGGTGTCTCCCACGTTTTTCCTATTATGTAATAGGTGGTGAACCTATTGCCATACACTGGATACATTTCCAGATTTGTGCCACTATTGGCAATTTCATGGTAGAAAAATCCAACAGTACCCGACCCGGATCGAAGCCAAGACACTCCGATCGGCAGTCCCACTTGCAACTACTGGACCAACGAGGCAGTGTAACAACAATAAAGCATTAATAAATATATAAATGAACATTCACTCCGGATGTACAACAAAAGTGATCACACAAGCGCGTATCGCCCAATGTTACGTAACCGCTGTGCCAAGGTAACTCTCATACAATACATTTCAATTAAGCTCTTTGTATGAAACAATGTATTTACATACATACATGGAGATTGACTTTAATGATATATAACATGAGGCAGACATAGCCGAGTGGTTTAGAGTTCAGCTTGTCATGCCGAGAATCCTGGATTCAAACGGCGTAAACCTCTTGACTAAAAAGTGCGTTTTAAGATTAAATATCTCTTGCTAACGGTAAAGGACAGCATTGCGTAACCTGCACACCTTAGAGTTTACAGTAAAATTCTCTAAGGTGTGTGAAGTCTGCCAACCCGCACTTGGCCACCGTGGCAGACCGTGGCCTCGACTCTCTTATTCTCAGAGAAGACGCGAGTGTAACAGTGGGAATTGGCAGACTTTACACGTTTTAGAAATTTTTTTTAAAATTTCAAACCACTAGCCTGTCACTGCTTTCTCCCTCTGCCTACCGCTACGGGAAACGGTCGTAATTAAGCTTTATATAATAGAATATTACACGGGTCTCGAACAGCGTGTTCACGCCCCAACAACTTCGGACCCTACAAAGCCCTAATGACGCCATCCCCCCCAATCACGTCATTACACCAGCGTAATTATACGTACAGTCGCGTACATCAATCATATGGTGTATCAAAGTATAGTTTTGACTGCCTCGCTGGTCGAGTGATCGCAAAGTGCGACCGCTGATCGGAGGGAGATTCGAATCCCGAGTCGGGTAACTAGTGTACCGTGGGAGTGTACTACACTCCTCTGCTTGCCTTCGGGGATTAGAGGCGCGATGTAGCGTTTCAGCTCTCTGGTTTGGCTGTGGGATTCGAACCCTGGTTCTCTAGCTCAGCAGTCACAATAGTAAACACTGGATAAACGAGGCAGTTCAAATATTTTAATGGTTTAGTATTTCGTCACCGACTGTACGAGAGCCAGTTAGCCCAGTTCGAGCGTCAAATATTTGGTAACAGATTTTGATAAAGGATATAATGTTACAAAACGTTTAGAGACGAGCGACAGAAGTTATCAGATTAGTGGTTGTATAGTGGTCTTCGCAGCCCATTAGCCGCCATGATGTCGAGGTCAGGGAGACCCGTAACTAACGTTATCGTTTGAGGAGGTCTATTATATCATCTATATCTTATTCGTATGTTGGTAAACTGAGTGTTATGTTGGTATTATTATTAGAAGTACCGCACGTATGCAAGGATAGGGTTACTTGGCACTCCGTGCTCTCCGCCTGTCCTGTACAGGACTTAGCGTGAAGGTATGTATGTTGGTATTGGAAAAGACAGCGAGAAGCTGCTGGATTCGGAAGGCCCAGGACCGGAAAGACCGCCGATTAGGAGAGACCTATGTCCAGTAGTGGACATCTAGAGGCTGATGTTAATGATAATGATTATGTTAGTGCCACTGTGTTAGTGTTAGTTATCTGCCTACCTCTTTAAGGATTACAGGCGTGACGTTATCTTTAATTTTATTATGTCAGTAGCAATGTAGACATTGCTGTAAACAGCAAAATTACATTTATCCCTGCCGCTATCGCGCAGCAATCGGCGGGAGCTCATGATGAAGGACCTCGTATCGGTCCCAAACTAGTCGAGCTATTTAATCATCTTGGTACAATAAATTCTTACGAAATATTAATAGAGTAGAAAAAATTTGACTAATTAACTAATGCGAAAATATTTAATGAAATATATTCTACGTATCCCGTAAAGGAGCTAGCGCGATGATATATTAAAGAGATTCGATAAACTTTTAACTCAACACATCTATTACTTAACTCGACTATGCGAATCCGACACGCGTGCCGCTAAGCCACAAGCGCATCACATAATTAGTACAACCGTGTTTTCCCATCCAACAGCATTCATGAAGATTCTCACGTTACCACAGTCAATGTAAACTGTTTGCTCAACGAGTGTGTTTAACACACTGTGAGAATTATAATCACACTATGATGCTGAAGCGGTGATGGTTTAGTTGCTTTGAGTTCAGCTTCCCGCAGCGGTGCAGGTTCAAATAAAGGCGCAAACCTTTTTAGATAAACATAATATATGTGAATATAATGTATGTATGTGTGTTAATATTAAATATCAATTGCTATAACGGTGAAAGTAAACATCGTGAGGAAGCCTGCACATAATGTTCTCCACTGGACGATTATATATATACATATTGTATTATACATATATTAAATCCATATTTCTATAATATGGTGAAACTTAGGAGTGTACTACACTTCTCTGTCTACCTCTCCGTCGATTACAGGCCTGTTGTTATAGTTTTCTATGAAATGTCTTCAGCAATAAAATAGTTTTATTACGATCCATCAAAAAACCATCCACATCATCCCAATTTAAATCCATTAAGATCCATATCAATATCATAAAACAAAAAATAGAGCAAATTATCTCTGTTACGTTTCATAACGAAGCGGCTGGATCGATTTTGATGCAATTTGTTCTTATGATAAGCAGGAATGGAGTAGGACCAGGGCTAGACGAAATGGAAGTGATAATACATATATACGTCGGCAACGGCCTGTAAAAGATCGTCTTTTGTTTGTGTTTTGTTCTGCTGGCACATATGCGGCAGTACTAAGATCTAGGCACCAGTGCTGCCCCCTACGCGCCGGTTTGGCCCCTGTGCCCAACACGCCGCGGCTACAAGCCTCAGCGAGCTGGAGCCGAGTGCGACGAGCCGCGCTGGTGCTGCGGAGTCTGTCATCGTTACTATATATTTCTAACTATTAGAGATATGGCACCATCAGTGCCGAAGCCCGAAAGTAACAACTGTACTAGTAACATGTCGTTGCATAGTACCTACTGAAAGTATGGAGAAATAAATCAATTTAGACGTGCGTATATGATAAATGAATGCGTACGAACAGATGCCTTGCGTAATAGCACTTATGCACTATCCGAAATTGTACAATTTATTTATTTATTTTATTCTATAAGCATATTGTTGGTAAAAAAGGGCCTACCCTCGTTGGTCGAGTGGTTGCAAGCTCGACTACCGATCGGGAGGTCCTGGGTTCAAATCCCGGGTCATGTACTATTATATACCAGATTTGGATAGTGTATTAGCCCTCTTAATCTTTCTCAATGCTTACACACGGTCCATTTTAGAATATTGCCGTACATTTTGATCATACTGATACTAACATATAGAATAATTGAAAATAAACTAACATTCCTCTCATGATAAATTTTGGCGTTCGGTACTTTCTGCCTACCCCACTAAAATCGCCGCGTGATCGTATGCCAATAACAGTAATAATAACAGTTAGTAAACTTTTGTAATATAATGTCGTAATGTTGTTTTGATTTTAGTCAAAACTAAAAATAAATCGATTGGGGTTTTGGCTGAAAAACGGGTTTTTACTGAACACTAATTAAAATGGACTACTTCATACTGGCTTTATATTTGACTTGGCCTTTGGTCTAACGGTTAATGAAGCCGACTGCTGCGCTGGTCGTGCGTTCGAATCCCAACCAGAATAAATATTTGTGTGGTGAGCACAAGTATTTGTACTGTCTGGGTGTAATAATATCTATATAAGTATATATTTATATGTTTACCAGCCGTCTGGTTACCGTAACACAAGCTCTCTTGATGCTCGCTTTGGGATTGGATGACCGTGTGGAGATGTCCCGAGAGATTATTATAATATTAGAACATATTCATACATGATAACAGTGAGATCTGTGTCCTACTAAACCCAGTCAAAACACATCAATCGTGTTGCATCTGGCTTAGAATCGACCCCGGAAAGACTGCAATGGTCTTTACGTTGCGCAACTGACGGTCGCAGAGGTCAGCTGATGGCTAAGTGCTTTATGGGTCATTGACATTCATATATTTTTAAAGTAAATGTATATTACTTACTCGTTTGCGGATAAACCGAAGAAAATATGGTCGGAATGTCTGAGGTCCTGTGAGCGGGAAGTTTATATGTAACTTATAGCTTGTCTCTAATGGATTTAATGGGCTTTAGGCAATTTTAATTAAAGTGAAAAAAAAAATAGTAAGTATAGATTATGTAGAGCACAATAGTACTACAAAACAATAGAATATTCTGGAACTGTGCCCGGTGTACGGCAATTGGCTCACCATGAATTCTATGGGACATGAACGTACCTGGTGAAACGGGAGTGTATTGCAATCTGCGCCGACGCGACTACAAGCCACCTAGCTGACATTATCAATTAGAGCTAATTAGTAATCGTTATTGTTGATGAAATGTTAATTCTGTTAAAACTGAAATGTTTATTCTGTTGCAGTCGCACCGGCGCTCTGTCTACCTTTTCGTGGATCACAGGCGTGTTATATTTAGGAATAAAATAAGTATATCAAATACAAGACCCTAGTCCCGTTGAGAGCGCTCCCAATCTGTTGTAACGATGTCCGCTCGGGCACGTGGCACCGGTCACTCTCACTTGTGGCGCATCGATGGCAATTTGCGGAGCCTCCGGCCTTCGGACGTGGCCGACATGTGCCCATATGTATGTACATATATCAACTGTGAATTCAAGCCTTAGTAGAATATACATGGCATTAGTAAATTATTGTATTTGAGGTTGAGACTTGCTGGTAACTTTATTTTTATCATATGACATTCTAGCGTTTGGCCGTGATCCCGCCTGATGGAAAGCGCGGATGTGTTCGAATATGAGAGACAAATCGACAGCAAAGTGGTATTAGACAGCTAATAAACTGCATATATACATTTATTTATACTTATAAACTTAATATCACGCCTGTAATCTCCGAAGAGGCAGGAAGAGCAGTGTAGAACACCCTCACGTTTCAACATTTATGTTTACAATTTTTTTTTGTACAATAAGGCTCGCGTTATACGATGGAATAGGTGGCGAGCCTATTGCCATACACTGGGCACAGATCCAGACTTCGAAAGAAATTCTAAATTAGAAAAATACAGTAGTAACCGACCCGGGATTTAAACCCAGGACCTCCCGATTGGCAGTCGCGCTTGCAACCACTACACCAACGAAGCAATCAATGTAATGTATATTCTATGGAACATGACATTACATTCATTAAAATCTCTATTATCACGCTAATTACGTTCACAAAGCCGCCGCCAGGTGGCAGCACATTCTTCACACATCGAGCGCCACTCGAACACAATGCGCGGTGATTTCTCCAACTACCCTCACAATATCACAATACAGGAACGTGCGAACGAACACTGCGCTGTTAGCGGAGCGATTTTCTCACATTAACGGCTTATACACACAACTATCAGCTATAAGCGGTAAGCTATACACACGCTTGTGCTATATTGTTGAATTTTAAATAAAAACACAGTAACATCAAGCTTCTATTTCCCGGAATGAATAGACAGAGGAGTGTAGTATTCCTATTTTTTGGTTATGTTATACGTACCATGGAATAGGTGCGCCTGTTGCCATAGATACACCGGAAAAAAATCCGATATCCGTGATACTACTCAACATTTCAAATTTAAAAAACTTAATAAAACTGGCCGACCGGGGCATCGAACGCAGGATCTCTTGCTTAGCAGTCGTACTTGCAACCACTAGACCACGAGACAAGCAATTAATTCATGTACCTATTTAAAAAAGTTTTAAATTCACGTATGAAGAAAATGGTAGATTTAGAACGTCAGTTTTGTGAGAATGAAGATATTTGGTTCTCGGTGCTCTCTGCTTACCCTTTAAATGGGAGTTGCTTAACAACCTCTTAACGCTCACCCTTTCCTCGTTGAATATGGAACAAGTACTTTGTCACGAATTAGTGCACACACTTTAAGATACTCACAAAGCTCTTGTGGCGCCATTTGTAAATTGTAATTGTTCCCGCCAAATCGAACGTCATTTGAGGTGACTTTTTTTAAATTTGGAACGCGGAGGGGCGCAAGAATTAGATATGTTCGTCTAATAATTAATATAGAAAAGCATGTAACACGTTAGCTCTATAAGAACAGAGATATTTAGTACTGAAGTATCTCTGAAAATCGCACTCAGTGGCGTGCAATTGAAGAGACGCTATCTCCGAAAGCGGAAGATGATAGTCTGACGATGATGATGCACTCTGCTTAGCTCGTAAACAACTTGGCGTGCATTAGCTCATTAATTCAGCAAGTCTTTCTGTCTGACCCTACTTCCTGGACGGCATACGTGCCATTGTTACTGCGGTGTTGGTATTAATTTTTGTGGGTTTAGATATTTGATGTAAATTTAACCTCAGCGGTGCGCTGTGGGAAAGGTCTGTGCTAATGATGATATATACATATATAATGTTGTTTATACCTTTTTGTAAGTTCTGGGTGGTAATTGCGTTTCTCTGTGAAAACGAAAGAAACAATATTTAAAGCCTTTGTTTCAGGTGGAGTAATTTTACAAAACAGAATTTCTCACAGTTAAAAATACTGTTTTCAACTTTTTCTACTGTCATCACCAAAGATTACATTATGTCAAAATCGGGAGCA